>BQNB010013834.1:20667-30667 GCA_026074375.1 Tanacetum coccineum
GGATGTACAGTGTAATTTGGCGGGACAAAATGTTTTGTGGTTTAACTAGTGAAAGTTTGAGAAGATGGCACGTTGGACCCTTGAACTTGTATATGTATATTGTAACAAAAGTCCTTTGTGGAGGTGTAAAGTTTGGGGACTTGGAAAGGTTGGCCCTCAAGGATGTTAAGGGTTATAACATGGGATATCCTTGTATCTTAACAAAACTTAACAGACATATGTTGGGTTGTTATCTCTTAACAGACAAAGGCTTTTGGGCCTTTATTTTGGTTTTGGGCCGAGCTAGTATAAAGGAAATTTTTGGGCATGGGGGTTTATTTAAAAGGGTCTATAGGTTTAGTATATAAGTGGGCTGACCCGGGCCCATTAGGTGGGTACGGGTGGGCCCGCCTTTGGCAATTACGTTTTCGGGTTCTGTTTTCGATGCTCTTTCCAAATCTACACCCCGGGGTTGACTTTGACTTGAGTTGACTTGACTTTTTTTTACTCTAATTTTGACTTCTCTTCACGCTCTTTCCATTTCGTGCTCGGTTTTGTCCATTTTTGGCTTTGACTTTGTCCTTTTCTTGGATATCCGTTTCCTGCACAATACGAATGCAAAACATACAAATACAATGTATTTTTTGCACGTTTTTGGTCATTTAAGTCTGTTTTTAAAGGTCAAAGGTATGTGTAGGCTATTAAACACATAACCAAATATTCCCCCATACTTAGAACCATTGCCATCGTTCTCAGCAAATGCTCCCCCCACCCCCCCCAATAACCCCCCCCCCCCCCCCACCACCCCCCCCCCCACCCCCCCCGCCCCCCCCCCCCCCCCCCCCCCCCCCCCCCCCCCCCCCCCCACCCCCCCCTCCACCACCCTCGCCCTATCCCCCCCCCCCCCCGGAAAACTAAGAATCTTAAATCCCCCTCGACTAAATACCTCTAAAGTAGCTAAGTGTTCATTGAGGGGCAATAAAGACTCAATAGCTTTTAAAAATCCCGTCTTTACCAAAAATAAATACTCTTATTCCTTGACACATATTTTTGTATTTTTCCATTTTCTCTTTTTTTTGTACTTTTCTTTTTAAGAACTAACTAACTAATTTGACTCTCGTTATTTTATAACTTTTAGGTGATCATAGAACAAGACGCATTTCAATCTGGAATTGCCCCAATAGGATAAATTCATTGTCTGACTTTTCACTTGCTCCCAACCAAGTTAAAACGATAATCACAGTTTAAATATTAGTAACGATGCTTAACACTACTCATATTTGCAAAACTTTGAGAACTTTTTACTCCCTGGGAATTGATTATATCTTAGGTGTATGTGCTATTTTGAATTTCAACCATGGATCAACGTTTTGCAAAATTCTATGTTTCACGTTCCACCCGAGAACAATGAGTTTGAAGGCGAGATCATCCCATGTAGCGACTTTTTTTTTTTTGGGGTGTCTCGGCACATTACCAAACCTTGCGGCTAAGGACAGGATTTTTAACCACCACAGAGACTAGTATCGGGACTCACGGACCTTTGGTTTCAAAAACTATTAGGTTTTCCCGTTACAATAGCTTTAAAATAGAATATTCAAAGTTCAAAGCATATTAAATTTAACAAAAAGAGATCTATTGATTTATTAATTCACACTTACTGTTAAACATTGATGCAATTGTAACCCTCGACCTTTTAGAAGGCTGCAACATCGGTTGTGAGCCGGCAAGATACAACAAACTTTTATCAGCCCACAGTTTATATTTATTATATTTTTTTCATTTTTCAACATATCATCATTTTTTTTACGATATAGAGAAGACTTCTTTTTGAGAAATTTAAGTATAAGATTGAACTAAGACTAAATTTTTTTTAACTACATAAAAATTGTTGATTTAAGTTTAATCTCCAAAAATAGCACGTATATTAATCAGGTTAAGAGCTTATGGGAAAAAAGGACACAAATTACATACATGAGCTCTTAAGATTTCCAAATAATCCTTGTTTTTGCATCCAATCATACTTAAACTCTCTCATTTTTCGTTTTCGCGAGTTTCGCCGAACGCTTAGCCAGAAAGTTAAAGGAACAAGCTAGAGATCAAACTCGTGTCGTTCGAGGTCAAAATTTATCTTATTCTACAGCAGGGGAAAGTCAAAATATGTGTTGACAAAACACTATTTTATTTTTCAAAATTTTTTAAATTTTTTCATTTTTTTTTGAAAAATTTTGGTGGTTAAAAAACGGGATTATGGTGAAACAACGGGCTGAGGCACAATCAAATCGATAGATCCCCCCCCCCATACTAAGCACTAAACATTGTCCTCAATGTTTTACGAAGGGTTTCTACGCAAATCCTAAGCCGTTTATTAAGTATGCTTAAAGATAACGTTAAATCGATATTTACGATTAGGATATCAAATTTCCCAAATGAAGCTGAGGATGTGTAAGCTCTCGTGAACGCAAGGACAAAAAACCGCAGAGTACAAGAGCTTCAAAGATCGGGACAATCCTGTGAGGAAATTCTAAAAACACAAGCAAAACGAGAAAAGGAAAGAGGCACACCTCTCACAAAAAAAAAACTTATTCATTATACATATTACCTCTACGGGATAAGCATAGGGTGCCTCCCACGAAGCGCTTATTTAGGGTCACTAAGCTTGACCCAATCCCCGAATTCATTTATCCTTGGGGAAGGTTTGGAGATCCAGGACAACCATTTGTGGTACGTCCCCTCCAAAGTCGTGCTTAATTCGATGATTGTATCACCTTTAAAGTTTGGCCCGGAGTTTGAGATAACTAACGGTGCCAATATGGAAAGACACGGGGCAATGTGATAGGGTCCGGAACAAACGGGTTTAATCTTACCCGATAAAATCTTCAATCTAGAGTTAAAGGAAGGAATTGATCACCGACGTTTAAAAACTCGGTTTTTGCTCTTTGAGTATGGATCTCTTAGTTTTCCTGTAATCAAATACATTTTCGATAGGATGATCCGAGTTCGTTAATTCATTGATGTCAAAACGGTCCGTGATCACCGCGGTTCGATAGGTTCAAAGTTAGCATGCTTTAAGGCCTCGTAGGTGCTTTGTTGCTCAGAGATCAATCGGTAGATGGACATGCTTTCCATCACGAGTTGTAAGGAGTACCCGTAAGGAGTGTTTGTAAGCTGTACGGAAGGACCAAAGTGCCATCATCTAGTTTGTCCGACCAAGGAGGCACAGTTCTCGCCTACCGGTGCCTTTCATGAATTCGTTTTCAAAGCCACGATTGGAAACCTCAACTTGCCCACTTGTTTGTAGGTGATACGCGGTGGAGAGACGATGAGTGACTCCGTATTTAAGCATGACCTTTGCAAACTGGTCATTGCAAAAATGAGTTCCGCGATCACTTATGATAATACGAGGGGCACCGAATCGGGCGAAGAGAGATTTAAGAAATTTGCAAACAACTCGGGCGTCGTTGGTAGAGAGTGCTTTTGCTTCAACCCATTTTGAAAAATAATCGACCGCTGATATGTGTGAAAACACATATCTGTTTTATATCAAAAATAGCCCTAAAAAGAAAAAATATGCATAAAAGGCTTGTATTAATGCTTGTTTTATCTTTATGATTGTGTACGTAACGGATATAGCAAAAATGCAAGAAAAAGTGTCAAAATTGGACCCGGACACGGGAACGAAGAGCACACAAAGAGCCAGAAGTTTTCTCAAAAAAGTCAGCAGAGATCAACCCACAGTCAACCCTTGGTCAAAGTTTTCAACAAGACAAAACCCATTAAATTTCTAAATCAGCCTCAGATAATCCAAATCTACAAAAAATAACCCTTAGAGCCCTAACGGTGTTAACTTCTATTAATAGAAGTTAACACCCGTTAACTTTTTATAAAACAAACCAAGCCCGGGCCCAAATCCAATACCCTGACCCAAATCCCCTATAACCCGGCCCAAGTTATTACCCGGGTAAAAATCAAACACCCTTTTATAACAAGGTGTTATGATAGTTTCATAGGTATGCAGGTTTTTACGCCATTTATCCAAGAACTTTTCTAAGTTTGCTAGACAACATGACCTTACATTCTTGAGAAGGAAACACTTGATTTTGTTTTCTAGGAATTGAATTGATTGCTTTGCAGACTCTTAAAAGAAGCTTACCGTAGCTCCAATCTTAGTTGTCCCATATTAGGGAAATTTACCATTCGAACTCATGTGTGGTGCAAGTGGATTTCGCGATTGGTGTACGCTAGGTAATGTCTATATGTCGTGCTGGTTATCGAGACAACGAAAAGTATGAAGCATTTTCAGCCTATACCATTATGCTAGCAAGGGAACTATGACTGAGCTCAAATTCATTACCACTACACGGAAAAGGAAATGCTTGCCGTTGTTGTATATGCTTTTGAAAGTTCAGCCATTCTTGTCTTATCAATTGCATTAGAGTATACGGATCACTGGCATAAAGTACTTATGAACAAAATAAGAGCTAAGCCCGAGGTTTCTTCGGGGGTTATTCTCCTACAAGAATTTGATATACCATCCTGTGATAAAAAAAAAAAGGAAGTGAGATCCTTTGCGGCCCGACCATTTATCTAGACTAGAGAATCCTCATAAGGATGTGTTAGAAAAACCAAGACCATAAATGAACATTTTCTTTAGAACTCTTTGGAGTTATTTCTAGGTGAAAGTAACCATGGTTTGCGGACTTGCAACATTACCCATGCGGGGAATTTTATTAGTAAAGGAATGTCACTCAACAAAAGAGGAAGTTTGAGGTTTTTTTAGGACGTCAAACATTATTTCTCGGTCTATTGGATCCCTATATTTTTCAAACTTGTGCGGCATAAATTCATTCGACGGTATGTGGGCAATGGCTAGAAGCTATGGCTATTCTCAAAGCTTGCCATGAACGACCCATCGGGCGGCCATTCATAGTCCAATCTCACCGTCGAAAAGTATTTTTGATGTCGGTTTCTTTTGTCCCTACCATATATTGAGATGCCCATAAGGTATGATCAAATCTTTTGATAACGTGTCAAAGACAAAGGCAACTTTCACATCGAGATGACGATTGCCTCCAACTCTATCCAAGTTTGTGAAATCTTTGATGTATGGGGTATCGATTTTATGGGACCATTTCCGTTTTCAAGAGAAAATAAATACATCCTCGTAGCTGTTGATTATCTTTCAAAATGGGTTGAAGCAAAGGCGCTCCCCACAAATGATGCTAGAGTTGTAGTGAAGTTTTTAAAAGCTCTATTTGCCTGATTCGGAACACCTAGAGCTATAATAAGCGATCGTGGGACCCATTGTAATACTCAGTTTGCTAAAGTAATATCTAAGTATGGGGTCACACATCGTCTAGCTATCCGTTATCCCCCTCAATCGATAGATATTTTAGCGGTCAAGTAGAGGTGTCCAATCGAGGTTTAAAACTTATTCTAGAAGGACGGTTGGAGAAAATCGGTGTGCCTCATCGGTTGACAAATTAGATGAAGTTTGTTGGCATTTCGTACTGAATTATAAGGGAACCGATTGGTTGTCCGCCCTTTACATGCTTGTTTATGGAAAGTCTTGCCATGTACCCATTGCGTTAGAGCATAAACTATTGGGACTTTGAAACATGGTAATTTGATATTAAAACCCCCCAAACATAAAAAAAAAAAAAAAAAAAAAAAAAAAAAAAAACCCCAGCGGTGATCAACGGAAGCTTAATAATGAACTAATGAGCTCTCGGATCAAGCTTACGGAATTCTTTGTTTTATAAAGACGAGGAAGAAGAAGCTTTTATGACTCAAGATCAAAAACCGCTTTTTCAATGTTGGTGATCGTGATGTTTTACTTTCAACTTCTCGTCTTAAAATTTCTCCGGAAAGCTTACAACTCGTTGGTCCGGGACCTTTCACATCACCAAAGTTTTTCCATACGGAACTATTGAGTTATCTCAACTGCGATGGTCCAAACTTTAAGGTGAATGGTCATCGTGTGACGCATTACTTCGGAGGGGACTTACCACCAAAAGGAAGTCTAGGATCTCCACACTCTCCTTAAGGACAATGAATTAGAGATCTAGTCAGCTATGTGACTCGGTTAATAAAAAACAAAGGCTTCGTGGGAGGCCACCCCCATGCTTATCCATGTTCTATTTTTCTTTCTAGCTTCATATGTGTTGTGAGGAGGCTTTACCCTCTTCTGTTCATTTGTGTTGGTGTTTGTACTTGTGATTGTTTGACAGGATAAACCCAACTTTTCTAAAGACTCTCGTGTTCGGTGTTTTGTCCCGGTCCACTTGAGCTTCCTAACCTTTGCTTGCCATTAGTTTGGGAAAATCCGATATCCTAAAGATTATTATCGTCTACATTTATTTTTAGCACACTTAATAAAACGGATTAAGCTTTGTGATCTTTCTTCATGTTTGAGTTTATACATTCGTCCTTTTTGAGTTCTAGTTTAGGGGTTTTAATAGTCTTTAGGCTAGGAAACATGAGGACAATGTTATGATTTTTAGTATGGAGTAGTATATATTCGATAGGATCTTGCCTACTTTTTACCCGTTGTTCTCTACGTACCCCGTTTTCCAAAATTATCAAAATTTAAGAAATTTTAAAATTTTCAAAAATAAAATAAGTGTTTTTGTCACAATTTTAACTTTCTTGCTGGGTAGGATAAGAATAAATTTTGACCCGATCGAGCGTGTTGAGCTCTAGCTTGTTCCTTACCTAATAGGCTAAGCGTTGGCTTTATTCGCGAAAAGGAACAAAAATGATAGAATTAAGTATGGTTGATGCTTAAAACAAGGATTAATTGGAAATCCTAGAGCTCATGTATGTAACTTGTTGCTTTTTCTCCCATAAGCTTTTAATCGGATTAATATACGTGCTGTTTTTGGAAAATTAAACTTAAATCAACAATTTTTAGGTAATATATAGCAAAAAAATTTAGTCTTAGTTCAGATTTATACTTGAATTTTTCAAAAAGAAGTTTTAATATATAAAAAAATAAAAAATATAATTTTAAAAATGATAAAAAATAATTATATTAAAAGCCTGTGGGCGATAAAAGTTTACTACCTCGTGTCGGCTACAAACCGATGAGGTAGTCTTCTAAAAAAAGGCACATAGAAAGAATAAAGATCCGAGACTGATAACGTTTGTCTGCATCTTGCCGGTCACAACCGATGTTGCAGCCTTTCGAAAAGGTCAAAGGGTTACATTGCAAAATGTCTAAGTAGTTAAATAAATTAATAATGACTTTCTTTTTGTAAAATTCAAATATGCTTTTGCACTCGACTATTCTAATTTATAAGCTATGAATATACGGAGCACCTGAGAGTTTTTGAAACCCTAAAGGTCGTGAGTCCCGATACTAGTCTTTGTGGAGCTGTCAAAAGCTGGATCACTTAGCCGTAAGTTTGGGATGTGCCGAGACGAAAGTCGTACATGGGATGATCTCGCCTTTTAAACTCATTATTCTAAGGTGCGAACGTAAAAGCATTTATATGTTGCAAAAGTGTCTTTAAAACCCACTAATCCTTAATCATAATGCTTCTAACTTTTATTTGTTGTAAGCATGATTCTACATGATCATCCACTTGAGCAAGCTTAGAGATCTTGCCATCATCATACACCACAAGCTCATATATAAAGATACACTACAACAAGCCTTGAGTCTTGTCATCTTCATCAACAACATCATGCTTAGTGATCTTGATGTTTAGATTAAGCTTTTACATCCAGTTGACACTTATGTCTTGGATCATCATTATACATCTTTATGTATCATAACTATACACCAAACTAGAGTTAGTTGTTTATGTGTTCAGGCCATAAAACACAAGGTTTTTTATGTTTGGCCATAAAACATAACGGCTTTGGTTGTACCCGAGAAGGACTCGGTATTAAGCTTGTACCAGAAAAAGTGTAAGCGACATTAGGTTGGTTCTACCTCGAAGTAGGACTCGGTATTTAGCTTAGTACCGGATAAAGTGTAAACGACGTTGATATGTGTGAAAACACATATCCATTTTATATCAAAATAACCCTAAAAAGATCAAAAGTGTGCATAAAAGGCTTGTATATTGCTTGTTTTGTCTTTCTTATTGTGTAGGTACGGATAAAGCAAAAATCACAAGAAAACGGTTAAAACCGGGCAAAAACGAACACGGGAACGGAAGAGCACACAAAGAGCCGGAAGTTTTCTACAAAAAGGTCAAAAAGTCAGCAGTGGTCAACCCTCAGTCAACCCTTGGTCAAAGTCACAACAAGACAAAACCCATTAAATTTCCAAATCAGCCCTCAAGATAATCCAAATTGCAAAAATAGCCCTTAAAGCCTAACGGTGTTAACTTCTATTAATAGAAGTTAACACCCGTTAACTTTTTATATAACAAATCCAAAACCAAGCCCGGGCCCAAATCCCTTATAACCCGGCCCAAGTTATTTTGCGGGTAAAAATCAAACACCCTTTTATAAAAGAAAAGGCGCGGGAATTCCTATTGTTACTATTCATCATCTCTTTCATATTTCACACTAATCTTACTCACAAAACTAACACTCAAGCTGTCACATCACGGATTGCCATGTTGGCAATCCGTGTGTGCAAAAGTGATACAAGGGTGGTGAGGGGGGGTTTCGGGCGGGGGGGGTGGGGGGGGGGGGGGGGGGGGAGGTGGGGGGGGGGGGGGGGGGGTGGGGGGGGAAGGGGGGGGTGGGGGGGTGGGGGGGGGGGGGGGGGGGGAGGGGGGGGGGGGGGGGGGGGGGGGGGGGGCGGGGGGGGGGGGGGGGGGGGGGGGGGGGGGGGGGGGTCTGGGGGGGGTGGGGGGGGGGGGGGGGGGGGAGGGGGGGGGGGGGGGGCGGGGGGGGGGGGGGGGGGGGGGGGGGGGGGGGGAGGAGGGGGGGGGGGGTGGGGGGGGGGGGGAGGGGGGGGGGGGGGGCGGAGGCGGAAGGGGGGGGAGTGGGGGGGGGGGACGCGTGGGGGGGGGGGGGGGGGGTGGGAGGGGGGGGGGGGGGGGGGGGCGGGGGAGCCGCTGGGTGGGGGGGAGGGGGCGGAGGGGGGGGGTGGGGGGGGGGGGGGGGGGGGGGGGGGCGGCGGGGGGGGGGGGCAGGGGGGGGGGGGGGGGTTGGGGGGGGGGGGGAGGGGGGGGGGGGGGGGGGGGGGGGGGGGGGGGGGGGGGGGCGCGGGGGAGGGGGCGGGGGGGGGGAGGGGGGGGGGGGGGGGGGGAGGGGGGGAGGGGTGGGGGGAAGGGTGCGGGGGGGGGGGGGGGGGGGGGGGGGGGGGGAGGAGGTGGGGGGGGGCGCGGGGGGGGTGGGGGTCGGGGGGGTGGGGGGGGGGGTGGGGGGGAGGGGGGGGGGGGGGGGGGGGGGGGGGGGGGGGGGGGGGGGGGGGGGAGGGAGGTGGGGGGAGGACCGGGGGGGAGGGTGGGGGAGGGGGGGGAGGGGGGGGGGGCGGGGGGAGGGAGGAGGGGGGGGGGGGGGGGGGGGGGGGGGGGGGGGGGGGGGGGGGGGGGGGGGGGGGTGGGGGGGGGGGGTGGGGGGGACCGGGGGGGGGGGGAGGAGGGGGGGGCGCGTGGGGGGGGGAGGTGGGCGGGGGGATGGGGGGGGGGGGGGGGGTGGGCGTGGGAGGGGTGGGGGGGGGGGGGGGGACGGGGGGGGCGGGGGAGGGGGGGGGGGGGGGGGGGGGGGGGGGGGGGGGGGGGGGGGGGGGGGGGGGGGGGGGGGGGGGGGGGAGGGTGGGTGGGGGGGGGGGGGGGGGGGGGGGGCGGGGGGGGGGGGGGGGGGGGGGGCGGGGGGGGGCTGGGGGGGGGGGGCGGCGGAGGGAGGTGGGGGGGGGGGGGGGGGGAGGAGGGGGGGGGGGTGGGTGGGGGGTGGCGGGGCGGAGGGGGGGGGGGGGGGGGGGGGGGGGGGGGGGCGGGGGGTGGGGGGGGGGGGGGGGTGGTGGGGGGGGGGGGGGGCGGGGGGAGGGGGGGGGGGCGGAGGGGGGGGTAGGGGGGGGGGGGGGGGGGGGGTGGGGGGGGGGGGTGGGGGGGGGGGG
>BQNB010013834.1:35667-76374 GCA_026074375.1 Tanacetum coccineum
TGCATAAGCCGAAAGGCATGCGACGATAGACAAACGTTCCGTAAGGACACGTGAATGTTGTCTTTTCTTAATCTTTGGGATCGATGGGAATTTGAAAGTAACCCGAGAAACCATCAAGAAAACAATAGTAATCGTTTCCCGCTAATCTCTCAAGCATTTAATCCATAAAGGGAAGTGGAAAATGGTCTTTACGGGTGGCTTCATTTAACTTACGGTAGTCAATGCACACACGCCACCCTGTAACCAATCGAGTCGGGATCAATTCATTTTCATCATTTGCAACAACGGTAAAACCACCCTTTTTTGGTACGCAATGTACGGGGCTTACCCAAGGACTATCCGAGATCGGGTAAATTAATCCGGCATCAAGAAGTTTTTCAACCTCCTTTTTGATGACATCGTGGATCTTTGGATTCACCCGTCTTTGGTGTTGGACCTCTGGTTTGTAGTCATCTTCCATAAGAATCTTGTGAGTACAAAATTCCGGGTTAATACCCTTTATGTCGGAGAGTTTCCAAGCGATGGCTCGCTTGCGTGACTTCAAAACCTTTATGAGAGCGGCTTTTTCCTCGACACTCAAGTCTTTAGCAATTATGACGGGCAACTTGTCGTCACCCTCCAAAAATGCGTATTCGAGATGAGGAGGTAAGTCCTTGAGTTCGACTTCGGGGGGTTCATCAATTGAAGATTTATCAGTTTTAGCTTCACAAACTTTCAGTTCTTTTCGAATTTCCGACAAATAATTTCCTTGATTGGGAGGGGGTGATGGATCATCATTTAGATATGCTTCAAGAAGAAGAATATCCCCCTCTGGGTCATAATAAGAGTCATCAACTTCCGGTGAAGTTGGATCATCATCAAGAGCGAGGAAAGCGTCGACTTCCTCGAGAAGAAAATCACTATCCCCGAAGGGAGTGAGAGTCGGAGAAGAGGTAGAAACGATCGGATCATAGTAAGGAGTAGGATTGCCACTTGCTATCACATCGGAGAAATCGAGAACTTCTTGAGAATACTCATCACAAGCCATTTCAAGGACGTCGATTCGGTTCGCCGTCATATCATCGTAATTAGAGGAGTACCTTGAAGTTTGATCAAGATTGAATGTTACAGCTTCTTTTCCAACACGAAGTATTAATTCTCCTTCGTAAACATCAATCAAGGCACGTCCGGTCTTTAAGAAGGATCTCCTAAGAATTAGGGGAACTTGGGGATCGGCATCAAAGTCTACGACTACAAAGTCGGCTAGGAATTGGAACTTTCCTACTTTTACGTAGACATCTTCGGCGATACCGATCGGTTGAGAAATTGTTCGGTCCGAAAGTTCTAGAGTTATACAAGTAGGAGTAAGTTTGGGAAGGGATAGCTTTTTCCACATGGATAATGGCATGAGATTTACGCTAGCGCCAAGATCGGCCAAGGCTAAGCACTCATCAATTCTGGGAAAATCACATGGTATGAGGAATTTGCCGGGGTCTCCAAGTTTTTCGGGTAACTTGTTGAGGATGACCGCCGAACAATGCTCATTCAAAGGAGTTCTAGCCATTTCACTTAATTTTTCTTTGTTTCCGATTAAGGCTTTAAGAGTCGAGGCAAATTTAGGCATAAGAATCAAAGCATCCGTTAAGCTAATTTCAAAACTCAAATCTTTAAAGATTTTGTAGAATTTCTTAATTTGGTCGTTAGCCTTTTCACGGCGCCTTTCATCATTACGTCTCGAAGGATACGGAATTGACGGTTTCGGGTTAGGCATCAGAGCACTAACGGGAGTAACAACGGGCTCAGAATTTGGTACATGAGGTTGAACTTGGACAACCGGAGGTTGGACGTCTTTGGTACTTCCGTTATTAGTAGGAAGCATCGTGTCCTTTGTGACCTCGGTTTCACGCTCCACTACTTTAGGAGAAGAAGAAGTAGTAGGAATCGTGGGTCCTTGATAAGCAACACCGCTTCGGGTAGTAATACCCTTCAAGTCTTCCTTCGGGTTAGTAACGGTGTTACTCGGGAGAGAACCCGTACCCGAAGATGAAGCGGTATTGGCATTCACGAATTTGGAAAGCATGTCCGTTAAATTGGTCATTTGATTTTGCAAGTTTTGATTTTGGTCTTGCATGTTTCTCATTACCGCATCATTAGCTTTGACGTAGCTTTCAAAATCGGTCTTTGTCACACCTTGTGTTTGAGGAGCCGGAGCTTGGTAAGGTGGAGCTTGGTGAACTGGGGGTTGATTAATCGGAGGTCGATAAATTTGGCCTTGGTTGTAAGTATTTCCCCGATTTTGGTTGTAACGATTTTGGTTATTTCCTTGGTTTTGAACGAGAGGAAAACCGGGAAGTCGAATTTAATTAGCAATCGGGGCTCGGTAACCGGTATTTCCTTGGTTGTAGTTAGCTGCGGCGGCTTGAGAGACGTACTCTTGAATATTGTCACGATAAACGTTGCCATTGGTGGCGGGACAATTTCGGTAAGAATGAGTACCACCACAAGTAACACAACTTTCCTCGACTGCTTTCACGGGAGTGGGAGCTTGGGATTTCTTATCAAGAAGTAAAGCTTTCACCATATCTTTCAGTTCGGCAACATCGGATATCGGAAGACATACCGGGGGTGGAAGAGCTCGAACTCACTTTGGCAACAACCAGTTTGTTACGTGAATTACGAACTTTGGATTTTCTCTCGATGATTCTTAGGCAATCACGAGGAATTTTATTCAAAATGTTACCACCCGCGGCGGATTCAAACGAAATCTTGATCATTAGAGTTCAAAGCATTATAGAATGTATCGAGTTGATGTAATTCTGAAAATCCATGATGTGGGCATGCCCGAAGAAGATCGTTGAATCGGTCCCATGCCTCATAAAAAGTTTCATCAAATCGTTGTTGAAATCTCGTGATTTCATTTCGAAGGAAAAAAATTTTTGTTATTTTGTTTTGAAGGAGGGGAAAATTTGTTGATGAATTTCGAAAACTAGGGATCATCCAGGTAAGATTCGATCGTTGGGGGTCTTTTTCAAGCCAATCCAGGCGGCACACCGACGGGGAAAATGGGAAAAGCATAAGCTTAACCGACGTACTCGGGACGTTCGGGAACTTCATCGTAGAAGTGATCTTGTTGAAATAATGTGAGCATGAGGGTCTTCTTTGTCTTGTACGAAAATTTGTTGTATTTGAATGAGGGTAAGCAAACTGTGCTTTAGCTCAAAGTTGTACGCTGTGATCTCAGGAACAACCCGATTGGCATCCTCTGTAACCCACGGTGGGTGCTTCGAGCAATTGAGCCATAGTACGATTATCGTCCATCGTAACTACGGGAGGAGCTTGATTTTCAATAGGTTCCACAAGATTGAATGGTTCAACATGTAACATTCCGTATTTTCAGGTCATTTACGACGTCATCTATTTTTCTAATTATTTTTTTTCTCGTACGCGTTTACTTTTAATTCTTATTATATAGTAAAATCGCGTAAACTAAAAATCAACAATTAACGTAAACGGACACAAAACGAATTAAATTTTCATCAAGCAAGCAATATATTATTTTTACGAAAGTAATAATCAACTTTTTATATTTTATTTTTATTGGTTGCCGTAAAAACGTTTACGTTGCAAAAAATTACATTTAGGCTACCGGAAGCACAAAAACTTTTTACGCTTCAACAATATACTTTTAGACACCAATACCAAAAATCACATAATATCTTATACATAACAATTTACAGTATCTGGATATAGAGATAGGTTACCACAAAGATATTTAAAACTTAGAAAAACTTGTTCATAAAACCATGGATAAATCCTTCTTTTGAGGTACCTTGACTTTAAGGCTTCCTTAGTTTACTCATTTTGTCTTTGACTAGTCCTTTGGGTACTTAAGGCCTTAGCTAGTCATATTATATACACACTTCTTATTATCAAGGTGAAAAACATAAAAATTCTTCCTCCTCCTCCCTTTTAGCTCACGGCAACCACAACACCATCACCAAATCCATACCAAATTTTACTTATCACATTTACACACATTCCTACTATATATCTAAGATGTCCTAAGAAGATTTGAAGGCTTGGTTAAGTCTTTACAAGTGTTAAGAAAGAAAAATGGAATATTAGGGTTTAGGGTTTCTTTGATTGTGCAAGCTTTGGTTTGTAATCTAAACAAGGGTTTAGATTGTGTTGGTTACCATATTACATCACCATAAGGTTATCTAAAACCCTTTATGTCTTTACATTTATCATTTTATGCATATATTGGTTCTATATAGTAAAATCACCATTAGGATACTTTTAATCATATAAAAAGGGATTTTTACTTGCGATCTTTATTTTGTACACTTTTTCATATGTTATATGATTGGTAATATCATGATATAATGGGATTATAAGTATCGTAACATGTTGGTTAAGTGTAAAAATGTACAAGTATAAACTTGTAGTTAAAAGTTACTTATGGAAAGTTTATGTTTTCATATGATCTAATCATGGACTAGGAACCCTAAGTATGTAAAATATGTATAATAAGGGTCGTATTGGACTTTGTAACAAAGTGGTTAAGCTAATAGTTATAAAAACGGACTTTTAAACACATTTTGAGAAAAACCCTTTAGGGGGCTGTTTGAATCGGAAATTTTACTCTCTATTTTATTGATTTTATCTGATACTACATTGTCCCAAGGATCGTGGGCATGTAAGAACTCAAAAAAAAAAACGATTTATAACGAAAAAAGATTACGACGATTTCAAGTTTACGTTAAATATTACTTTTATAAACACTATTTTTAGAAAAGTTACTATTCACTACAGAAACTTATACATTTTAAAACAGCAATAAAATATCAATAAAACTTTTAAATCGAGACATCTCAAAAAATCGCTAAAAACGGAGTTAAAACGAATAAGTTACGATATTTACGAGATTACGAAATAATTCTATTAAAATAAATATATAAATGTTATGAACAGTAAAAATTCACTATTCATCGAAATAACTCAGATTTTGAAAATATTATATTTTGATAATCGTCTTTATTACGAGGCGTGGACGTAAGAAACCGAAAGAAACGGATTTAAAACGAGAAAGTTAGCAGTTTTACTAAAGTATATCATTTAACTTTTTACTTTATAAATATGATTTCACTAAAACGATTAGATGGTTGATGTTTTTTTATGCTGTTTATATAGTAATTATATTGGTATTAGTTAATCAAAAGTACATATTTACTAGGGAGTTTCTTTAATGAGCCTCTTCGGGGTGGCGTATCGAACGGAGTTGTTGGATTTACGATTTAATGTGTCCTAGCTCCTCATACGTCACAATGACCTCTTAATTATGATAGCCCGACGTTAGTATGATGAGCTATACGGCCTATTAAATAATCGAAGTGTTTAGGAACTTATACGGGCCTATATTTGGATTAGGTTGCCTTCGATTTCATTCGTGACGATTTACTATTGTGAATTACTTGTTGATTTACATTCCACTCGTGGTGAGTTCATAGCCCCCTTTTACTATGTGTTGTTTTACAAAATCTACGGGGTGAATTACATTGCTTGTTTTTAATATTGGACTAAGAGTTTTTCTTAGTGTTTCAAAGTGTTTAAAAAATTGTTTGCTATCAAGACTTACTGCCTAAAATATTATTGCTAGTTACCTTATTGCGTTGAAGTCCTCTATTTTCTGAAACGTTAATTGCTTTTGTAGTAAGGTTGAGTTGTTGTGGATAGATCTATGGGACTGACATCCCTACCTTTCCTATGGGTCATAGTTTAATTCAAGGTGCATTTAAAATTGAGAGGTGTTGGTTGTTGGCATGAATCCCTAATATATCTGATTGGGGCACAAATCTAGTTAAGGCTTCGGGGTCATGAACTTAGTGCAATAATAAACGTTTTGGACTACTGAATGTGTTTCAGAGTCTACTATTACTTCGATCTTGTGGTCCAACCTTTTTACCGATAAACCTATGATTTCACTCAACCTTTGTGTTGACTTTTAGCATGTAATTTCAGGTCCTAGGGTATGAAGATTGGACGGGAGCCGTGGCGGATATCAATGAAGACGGATTCTGTGTTTTTATATTTATATTCAATGAAATTTTATATCTTTAAAAACTTAAGTCATCTTTTGGGTATTATGAAGCTTTTGTTTAATTAAATATGTACTTAAAATGTTTATTACTCTTTTAAAACATATGGGACCTAATGTATAAACTTGATTTTTGCGTAAGGCATCGAAATGAAATCTTGTCTTAAACGCTATTTAGGTCGTTTTACCTATATTATCTATGATTGTTGTACTTTGACGTAGCACCCCATTGTTACCATTCCGCTGCATACCAGAATTTGGGGGTGTTACAGATGGTACCAGAGCCAAGGTTATAGGGAACTGGGTCATTTTCAAAACCTAGTCTATAACCACAAAGTTTAAAGATTTTCTTTCCTTTCATTTTTAAATACAGAATCCTTCATCACTATCTGATATCCACGCGCGCGTATTCCCTGATCCTTACTTACTTTTCTGATTGTCATTATTGCATTATATATAATCTTATATATATATAATACTTGGTTTAAATTCGATCTCTTACGTCTATCTTTTGACATATCAATATCTATTTCTATCGATCAATTATATAAATATCGACTATCCTGATTAATTTATGATTATTTATATCATTCTCCATTATTTACCATGTGTCATGACTCTGCATACTTTTACAAATTCTCAACGAATTGTGTACTTGTGTTGCCAGAATCATGCCGCCCAGGAGATTTAAGAAGAAATCTGTTAGGAAGATAGTGGAAAAGCGTGTGGCCAAAGCCATTGAAAAATATGAAAAGACTAGAGCTGACTCAAACAATGCTGGTGGATCCGGATCAACAAATACTGGAGGAACTATTGTACCAGAGATGCATGGATGTTCGTATAAGACATTTATGAATGGCAAGCCTCACTCTTTCAAGGGGATGAAAGGTGTTGTCGACTGAAACGTTGGTTCGAAAGGATGGAGCAGTGTTGAAATTTGCAAATGTATGTAATGGGATGACAAAGTAAAGTTTGCTATGTGCACGTTCGAGGGTCTTTGGATTAGGGAGTCTTACAACTGCCCTACAACCCCAAACTCTGAGGTAGTTCAGGTTTTGTTTCCTTTTAGTCTAGAATTCATAAGGGGAAATCTTTTTCCTTTTGTTAGGAACCCTATTTAATAATTAGCAAGCTATTAACATAGCTTCACCCTAGACTTATTGACTCAGTCCTGAGTCAGACAACATGGAATTAGCCATTTCTTTCAGTTTCCTATTTTCCTTTCAGATATACTATTTTGTTGAGTATATGAGGTAGTCGTTTCATGGATAATACCAACAGACTAAAAATACAGAGTATCCATGTACTCACCTCCCCTATTAGTCTTGAATCTTTTGATCAAGGACCCTTATTGTAATTCAACTTTAGTTTTGAATAATTTGAATTTATCTAATGCTTCATCCTTAGTATGTAATAAATAAACATAACAAAACCTTGAAGCATCATCAATAAATGTCACAAAGTACTTTTTATTCCCTAATGAGGGAGTAGCATGCAAATCACATAAATCACTGTGTATCAACTCCAAAACTTTAGTTTCAAGTTTTACATTTTGAAATGGTTTTTAGTTATTTTGGTCAGCATGCAAGTCTTACACTTTTCAGTGTCCATGTCAAAAGTTGAGATTAACCCATCCTTAGACATATCTTGCATCCTCTTAAAGTGGACATGGCCTAGTCTAGCATGCCATAAGATTGAATCATTCAGTTTAGAGGTTGAAAAGAAGGCTAAAGCAATATTATCATTAACAATATTAAGCCTGAACATATGATTACTTAACTAACCAAAATCAATAAACACACCATGTTTGGAGTAAAACAAATTTATTTGATTCAATCACTTATTTATAACCACAATTATTCAAAACACTACTAGAAACCAAATTCTTCCTAATATTAGGAACATCCAAAACATTCAACAAAGAAACAATCTTTCTAGAACTAAACCAAAGATCTACACAACCATATCCATGCACCAGGGCTGTTGACTCATTTCCCATGTGAAGAATAGATCCATCATTTAACGACTCATATGTCTTGAACCAACATCTATCTTTACATACAAGAATAGTTGCTCCTGAGTCAACCCACCACACAACATCATCATCATGCATAAAGTAAGCTTTAGATACATATGTAACATAATAAAACTGAAGAGATTTATTAAACATATTATGACCTTTCAGTGAGTTGGATGAACCATCCACTAAACCCTTTATGCCTGAACCGTTAGCTTTGTTGCCAACATTAACACCTTTGCAAACCCTTTTAATGTAACCACTTTTGCCACATTTCCAACAAGAAGGTTTTGCCTTCTTTTTAGGATTAGCCCTTGTATTATCATGATGTTTACGTTTGACCTTGTTGTCATTGTACTTCGTGGAGTTGTTATGCTCCATTATATTGATAACTGAAGGACCATCAGCATTGTTGCCCTTTGGCTTGTCACTATCCTGCACCCTTAGAGACTCCTCAATGCGCAAATGACTGCCTAACTCAATAAGAGTTAACTCCTTTTTCTTATGTTTCAAGGTATGCTTGAAATCTTTCCAAAAAGGAGGGAGTTTATCAATGATACAAGAGACTTGAATAGCCTCATCCATGTTCATTTTATGTTGTGTAAATCTTCCAAGTATACCTAGAAGTTTATTGTATTGTTCCAAGACTGGCCTTGAATCAGTCATTTTGTAATTTGTAAAATTACTAATAAGGAACTTATTACTTGATGCATCCTCAACCATATATTTGGCCTCCAAGGAATCCTATAGTTCTTTGGAAGATTCAACATTCTGGTAAATATCAAACAAAGGATCAGACATACCATCGAGGATTAAACCTCTGCAGACATAGTCATTATTGTCTCACTTGGCCCTCTTCCTAACTTGTTCCACGGTTGGATTATCACCACCATCTTCAGGCATGGGAGTAGTCAACACATACACCACACTCATGCTAGAGAGCAAGAAGTGCATCTTCCTTTGCCATCTTCTAAAGTCCACCCCTTCAAACTTGTCAAGCTTGACAAAGTTTGAAGCCATGTGTTTCATAGCAGCAGCAATAATTGATTATCACAAAATAATCTTCTTTGATTGTTGGTTGGATGGTGTCCCAAATCAGGGTTAAGACAATCAATAGACTAGATAATTACCAGATATGGTTACCAGATTCCACTTGAAGTCGGGTGATCACTTTCCAAAGAAGATTATTCGACCCTATGCTTGGGTATCACGAATACCTCCTTGGGATAACCAAGTGTTGTTCTTGTTTAGGAAACAAATCAAGTACACTGCGTTTTTATATGTTTATGTTTTTCTGAGTATCTCTCTGCAGTTTGTGATCTCCTATTTATAGGAAAAATACTCAAAACCCTTGTTAAAGGAGTTATGAGAGATTATAGGAGATATAATCTCTTCCATAACTAACTTCTTTGATTTAAGGAATTAGTTGTTACAATGACCATATAAACCGTGGTCATTAAGGTAATTGTAAACTATCATATGAAGTTCAAAATCCAGTTACAGTTATTAAATTATATGAATGAGTTATTCCTTCAATATCTAAACATTCAGCTAACTCATGAAGGTATACAAGCTGAGGGTTCAATACTGAAAAGATATGATGACGTTAACGCTGAGGATACTTCGTCTGATGGATTAGTCCTTGATTGTTTAATCTTCAGTCCTGAGTTACTCATTGAGATAAACTCACTGAATGTCCATCAGTGACTGTATTTCTTTCAACCACTATCTGAGTTAGGGTAGTTCAATGACCTATGGGTAGTTCCACTTTGTACTCAGTCCTTTAAACCGGTATTGAAACTGAACTCATTGAAACTTAAAATTTTTCAATAATCCTCCCTAATTTAGTACATACCTTTTCATGAAAAAATTTATAATTAAAAAAAATGCAAAAAGAAAAATGTCATGGAGGATTGAATTTCCATCTTAGTAATAATACGTTTTAATATTTGCGAATAGGGTGTTCTAAGAATTAACCCTTCAACCCATTTGAATACCTAAAGATAAAACACAAAAATTTCAAACACATAAGATACTCCTGACCACTATACAAAGCCATGTGTCGATATCCAATTCATAAATGTTTTAAGGCAAAGGTCCATGTCCTTGAAGCGGCAAAACCTAACCAAAATTTAATAGGTGGTTCTCTTTTTCATGCTCCTGCTAAGAACTTTTTCAAAGAAATTAACCCATTGAGAAGTTAACAACTTCATCCTCTTTATCCAGCAGGTTCCTAGCACTTCCCTGAGATGATATGTAAAATTACGGCTTCAGTCACTGAACGTTCAGCTTTCACATTGAACTTAGCTGCCATGTTTCCTCAGAGGGAGTTCGGTGTCCTTGCATTCATGCGATTAGTTGGACTTTAAATTCCAATCCCTATAGCAAACTTTATAACCAAGTCTATAGCAGTCCCCTTGTCAAGTGATTAGCTAGTTTGTGAGACATCAACAATACTCTATAGTTCCACCCCATTCGTGATGTGTTCATGAATCATGGTATGGACTGACACCTTAATGTCTAGATTTCATTGTACATCTGGCTATAAGCTCTTTGCTAATTGTAGCAGCACTATCATGCGGTTAGATTATAGGTGCTATAGGTTTGGACATTAATGGAATCTCAAGAAGCAAGTTTTTAAACCATTTAGCTTCTTACCGCAGTTGTTGTGCTATTAATTCATATTCCATTATTGATCAGTAATACAGTTTGCTTCTTGGAAGCCTAAGAATATTACCATACCCAACCTCTTGTAGAGATTTATCTTCTGTGTTGCTATCCGTTGCTTAGTGTAAACCTTCTAACATGAAGGATAACCAGTATATGTTAATCTATGTCTATGTTTTTCTTTAAGTACTTCAGTTACCCTTTGAAATTGCATTGCCACCTGTCTGAGTAACCTCAAGAAATGTTTAGCTGAGCCAGATGTTCAAGTACCTTTGGATGAGATCGAGATTGATGAAAATCTGCGATTTGTCGAAGAGCCTATTGAGATCGTAGAGCGGGATGTGAAGAAGCTAAAGCGAAGAAGAATCCCATTGGTCAAAGTTCGTTGGAACTCTCGGCAAGGAGCTGAGTATACTTGGGAACGTGAAGACCAATTCCAGAAGAAATATCCGAATCTTTTCTCTGAACCCGTACCTTCCTCAAGTGCCGCAACTTGAGCCTTGAGGACAAGGCTCTTCTAACCGGAGGAGACTGTAACATTCCGTATTTTCAGGTCATTTACGACGTCATCTATTTTGCTAATTATTTTTTTTCTCGTACGCGTTTACTTTTAATTTTAATAGTTAAGTTAAATCGCGTAAATTAAGAATCACCAATCAACGTAAACGGGCACCAAACAAATTAAAGTTTACGTCAAGTAATCATTATATTATTATTACTAAAGTAATAATTTACTTATTATGTTTTATTTTTATCGGTTACGTAAAACGTTTACGTTTCGCAATTTAATACATTTAGGCATACCCGGAACCATCAAAATTAATCTACGCTTCAACAAATACCCAAAGTTTTTATAAAATATCACCCATGTTAACATTGTTAGTCATATTGTGCATAAAATAAATAAGCTAGATCATACACATTACAAGTTTTACCTTTATGATAAAAACTACAACTTATATCTTCAATTTAATACAAGATATTTTACAAGACATCAAAATAATAATCTAGTACTCCCCCTCCTCCTTATTTTCGTGGGTTAACTCCCACTTTAGGGAACCATTAGCTCACTTTACTAGCTAGGCAATGTACATCTTCAACCTCATTAAAACTTATGTTTCTTTGACCAACCATTTTCCTTAAGACCCTCCTTATGTCTTAAGACTTTCCATGAAGACTTTGACTAGTCTTTGAGGTATATATAGGAAGCAACTAATAAGAAACACATACACTCTCATTTCTTAAGGTGAAAACTCACACATTCTCTCTTGTGCTCTCCTCAAAACCCACGGCTAAACCACAACACCCCACACAATCCATACAATTTTTTTACCACTTATACAAGTATACACACAACATATCTAAGACCTACTAAGATGGTTTGAAGGTTAGGTTAAGTATTTTCAAGTGTTGAAGCAAAGAAAGTGAAATTAGGGTTTCTTGGGAAATTAAGGTTTCTAATCTTGCAAGCTTGGTTTAAAAATCTAAACAAGGGTTTAGATTATATTTCTCATCATCATTCATCACTATAAGGTTATCTATAAACCTTTATGTCTTTACTTTTATCATTTTTATGTGTTTACATGTTCTATATAACTAAATCACCATTTAGGGTTTTAAACATGTTAAATGGATAACTTACTTGTGATTATGATTTTGTACACTTTTTCATATGATATGTGATTGGTAATATCATAGAATAATGAGATTATAAGTATGTTAACATGTTGGTTTAAGTGGAAAATGTTTAAGTATAAACTAGTGATTAAAAGTTAATTAAGGAAAGTTATGATTTTATGTGAAGTTATGAACTTGTGATCTTGGACTAATGGACAAATTATGAATCTTGGACTATATAATATTTATGACATAAGTATATTAAGAGTTATAAAGGAATTGTGGTATTTAAATTGTTGAAAAGTATATATAAAACAAGTATACAATTAATTATATAAAAGATACAAAAAGGGGCTGTTTGGATTCGAAATCCAAACAGTAGGGTTTTCATTATTATAAAATACTATGCCTCATTACGATTCCAAAATGATAAGAAACTCGAAAAACCGATTTATAACGAAGAAGATACGCTAGTTACGATTTTACGACGATAAATACTTTATAAAACTATTTTTATAAAAGTTACTGTTCATCACAGGAAATTATATTTTTAAAACATCATTTATATGATATAACTTTTAATTACGAGAACGTGCTCGAAAGAATCGCTAATCTCGACAGATGAATCTCGCTAAAACGGAGTATTAAAAAACGAATAAGTTACGACATTTATTGTAATTTACGTTTACATAAATATATTAAAAAAATAATATATAACTGTTATGAACAGTAAAATCAATATTATCAGTAAAAACCAGATTTTTGAAATATGGTTATATTTTGATAACTCGTTGTCTTAATACGAAGTCGTGACATAAGTAACGGAAGAAAACTCGATTAAAACGAGGAAATGTTACGCCGTTATTAATAAGTATACTTATAAACGTTTTTACTTTATTACTCAGCGCATGCATCTATAACTAAAACGATTAGATGGTGTAGTTGCTACTATAGATAGCTAATACTGTGGTCATTAGTTATCAAAGTACTATATTACTAGGAGACGTTTCATAACGAGGCCTATTAGGGGTTGAGTATCGACGAGTTGTTGGGATTTACTATTTTTAAAGTGTCCTAAATCCTCATACGTCATACGCATGGACTCCTTAATTTGCTTGCACCCAGATATAGAGACTCTCGATTAAGATATCCTCTAATAGATACAGAGCGACTATAGATCATCTAAATGTTAGTAGCTTATACGACACTATATATTGGATTAGGTTGCCTTCGGATCTCTCCTTCGTGAACAATTTTTCTATTATGATAATAATTGTTGATTACCATATCACTCAGACGGTGAGTTCATGCCGCTATTTCTATCTATTGTGTACAAAACTCTACGGCGGTGAATTACAGATGCTTGTTTTACTTTATGGACCACAAGAGTTTAAAACTGATGCTATTTCATGATTTCAGATTATTTCCTAAAGTACCCTTGCCACTAAGTCCTTTTATCATGAACCGTAGTTGATATATTAGGAAGCACGAGTGTTGTGGATATGATCTAGCGGGACTGACAAGTCCCTCGCTTTCTCTTTGGGGTTTACAAGTTGACTCATCATGGTGATTTTAACAGAATTGAATAATACCTTTGGTGGTTGTTTCAGGCATCATCCTTTTTATTGGTGGGCATGTATATTACGATTTACTTATTTACGTGTCAAGGTTTCGGTGTTCATGAGCTTAGTGCAATAATACCTTTTTTTGGACTATTGAATATGATTCATAGTCTACTAGTACTTAAATCTTATGGTCCACTTCTTTTTACCGAAAAACCTATGGATTCACTCAACCTTTGTGTTGACTTTTAGCATGTTTAATTTCAGGTCCTAAGGTATAAGCTTGGATGGGAGCCGTGATGGATATCAATGAAGATGGATTCTGTGTTTATTTTAATCTCGATGCAAACTTTTTTCATAAAACTTAAGTCTCCCTTTTGGTAGTATTGAAGCTTTTGTTTAATATAAAAAGCATGTGGAAATGTTTAGTGACTTTTAAATACTAGATTGGAGAACCCTAAACAGTATGAACTCTGATATTTTGCTATTTGGCATCGAATGAAATCTTATCTTAAACGTCCATTTAAGATCGTTGTCCCTAATATCTTGATTGTTGTACTTTGACGTAGCCAGACCCCAGATTGTTTACACAATTACGACTGCTAGACTGATTTTGGGGGTGGTTATAGATTGGTACCAGAGCAAAGGTTATAGGGGAATCTGGTAATTTTAAAAACACTTGTCTATAACCACAAAGTTTAAAGGTTTTTTTTCTTTTTTTTTTAAATAACAGAATTCTTCATCAGCTATCCATTATCTTCAGCGCGCGTATCCCCTGATCATCTTACTTACTTTTCGATTGTCATTAGTGCATTATATATAACTCACCTTTCAATTATTATAATACTTGGTTTAAATTCGATCTCTTACGTCTATCTTTTGACATATCAGTATCTATTTCTATCGGTCAATTATGTAAATATCGACCATCTTGATAAATTTATGATTATTTATATCATTCTCCATTATTTACCATGTGACCATGATATGCATACCTTTAACAAATCTCAACGGAATTGTAGTACTTGTGTTGCCTTGAATCTTGCCGCGCCCAGGAGATTTACGATAGAAAATCTGTTAGGAAGATAGTGAAAAGCGTGTGGCAAAGCATTGAAAAAATATCAAAAAGGACTAGATTTGACTAAAAACAATATTGTAGATCGGATCAACAAAATACTGAAGTCGAGAATTGTTTATACACAGGATGCATTGGATGTTCGTTATAAGACATTTATGAATGGGGTAAGCCTCACTCTGTTTCAAGGGGACTGAAGGTGTAGTTGAGACTAAAACGTTGTTCGGAAAGATGGAGCAAGTGTTTGAAATTTGCTCAAATGTGCTGAAATGACAAGTGAAGGTTGCATGTGCAGGTTCCAGAAGGGTTCACGTGCTTAACCTGGTGAAAACAGAACTGTTCAAGACTTTGGGACTTGCTTAATGCTAAATCAGATCCTTTCTAAAACAATCGTGAAAGCGCTGATGACCAACTGTATACTGCCCCGCAACTAAAATCCAAAGGTTGGAACAAGAATCTTTGGACTCTGCAACTAGAAAGGAGATTGATATCGAAGCTTACAGTAATCGATTCCACGAAATTAGTTCTGATGGGTCCTGAATTGCTGTCCACTGAAAGTAAGAAGAATTAAAATAGTACATTGTGGGTATCCCTGAAGAAGATTCAAAGGAAATTCATCACTTCTTCAAAAGCCGTGCCGACCTTGCATGAGGCAATCAACATGCTCGGGAACTGGCTCGAGCAGAATTCATTTCAGGGTTGGGCTGCTAGATTTGGTGAAAGCTTTAGAAAAGGAAATTGGGAAGACAACCAAAGAGAAAACTACAACTACAAATATACTATAACAAACAAACAATAACAACAACTCAACACAACCGCAACACGAAAACAACAAACTATCACCAACAACAAAATACAGAGGCAGGAAAATGTAGGGCCTATTGCTGAGCCCCATGACCGAGTGTAGAGGTTATGCTGTCAAAATCTACCAAAGTGCAACCGTTCGCACACTCTCATCCACATTATGACACTGCACCTCCTATGTTGTGGTAAATGGGGTAGGCTTGGTCATGAGGAGAAGATTGACGGGTTAGGTTTCCATGATGCAGGAGGAAATGCCTTTGCAGAATTATGACCTGTTTTGGTTATAGGGGAAGGAACACTGTACAAGAACAGGTTTCCTAAAGCGGGGGGAGAAAGGAACCCTTCCAAATGAGGGAGCTCGTGTCGGAGTTATGTGGTGGTGAAAACCAGCAGCAGAATCGAATGTGTGTCACGGGTACGTTTCTTCTTATTGGATCATACGCTTGACATTTATTTTATATCCTCTTTGATTCCGGTGCTGAGAAGAAGTTTTGTATATTCAGCTTTTTACACCGTTTATTGATATTGCCACACCAACCGCTTTAAACAATAGCTACAGAAGTCAAAGTTAGCAGACGGAAAAGTCACTTAGCACCAAATTACACATTTTACGTAGTTGCACCTGTTTGTATTGTTATAATCATGTGTTCAAAATAGACTCTGATTGCCAACCGGCTTGGAATTTTGATGTTATCATTAGAATGGATTGATTGGTGATACCACCGAGACTCTCATCGATTGTTTTGATAAATTTGTCCTGTTTTCCCTCTTCTCTAATGGCAAGATTCTTTGAAGTCACAGGCGAGAGGCCAAGAAAGGATCTTCGCGTTTACTGTGCATGTATCAAGGGCTGAAAAAGCTTGATGACTACGTGTTGTACGAGACTTCCCTGATGGTATTCTAGATTGATCTGTATTAGGTTTACCTCTTGTGCGAGACAAAATTGAATTTCGCATTGATTTGATTCCAGGCGCATCTCCTGTTT
This sequence comes from Tanacetum coccineum, assembly GCA_026074375.1. Lineage (NCBI taxonomy): Eukaryota > Viridiplantae > Streptophyta > Magnoliopsida > Asterales > Asteraceae > Tanacetum > Tanacetum coccineum. The sequence continues at coordinate 52,471 of BQNB010013834.1, forward strand.
TTAGTCTCCATATCCCGGTTGCCCCTTCAGAAATGTTAGAATTGTCAAACCAGCTCAGAAAGATACTTCAAGAGAAGGTTTTTATTCGACCTAGTCACTTCACCATGAGGAGCACCAGTGCTTTTTGTCCAAGAAAAAAAGACGGTTCGATGAGAATGTGTAGATTGACTACGGGGATACTAACAAGTTGAGTATAAAAGTATCCGTTTACAATCTCCCCAGAATTGTTGACTTGTTTGACCAATTTTTCAAGGTGCTTCGTTATTTACTCCTAAGATAGATCTTCGTTCGGGATATCATCAGTGGAGATGTACGAAGAGGAGAATATACCACAGACCGAGTTTAGACGCGATATGGGACTGATGAGTTCACAGTCATGCTCCATTTTGGGATGACGAAACGCACCGTATTATTCATGGACTTATATGACCGCGTCTACAAACAGTATTTGAAGCCAACATTCATAATTGGTTCATTTGACGACATATTAATTCTACTCAAACGATCAGAAGAAGAACATGAAGTTCTCTCCTGATAGAAAGATTTTTGATTAATTAAGATGGCGAAGTTGTACGCCAAATTTTCAAAGTAGCGAAATTTTGGTTACAAGAAGTACTCAGTTCCTAGGAAATGTGGTCAACTGTAGATGGTTTCCACGTGGACCTAGGCAAGGTTGAGTCTCGGGTCAAGAAATGGATGACACTTGATGTCTCACCAACAGAAATTCGTTCGTTTCTTAAGATTGGCAGGATACTACCCGAAGGATTTATCGAGAATTTCTCCAAGATCCAAAAGCCCCTCACCTGTTGACTCAAATAGAATAAAGCTTATGTGTAGGGCGAGATAAGCAAGATGAAGCTTTTCACAAATTTGAAGGAGAAACTATGCAATGCTCTGTGTTAGCAGAATCACGATGGACCCGCGACGCACTTTGTGGTTATATTGTGATGCATCAAAATAAGGTTTTGGGAGCGTGCTGATGCAGCGGGGCAAAGTTATAGCATATGCGTCAAGACAGTTGTATAGAAGATGAGAGAATAATGATACATACCCATGTCCTGGATTTAGGTGCCGCAAGTGTTAGCGATTAGTATTATTAGTGTTTAGGAATCTGCAAAGTTAGACAGGTTCAAGGTGTGATAATAAAAGTAATCTTTTGATTATTGCTGTGTGTTCTTCTTAATATTATCAATTAGATTCCGCATAGTTGATAGTATTCAGTGTCAGCGTTTCATAGTTATTATCTTGGATTTATTCAAGGCAGTAATATCCTTTACAAGCTAAAGGTTCAACATATTAGAGTACATCGATCCTACATGTATCGCTGTTGATATGTCTAGGAAAACATGATTGTGTAGAAAGGATACCATTGGGTTACCGTCTTCATACTACCTTGCCCCTTATATGGTTGATCCACTCTTAATATATTTCAAATGCATTTAATATACTCTTAGGGGCCTTGTAACATACGAAAAAGATAGGGATCGTCCCAGAAATAATGTTTAACGTCCTTGAAAAACTTCTTCTTTTGTTGAGTTGTCATTCCTTTGATGATAAAATTCCCCGCATGGTAATTTGCATAGTCTACAAACCATGGGGTACTTCTACTAGAAATAACTCCAAGAGTTTCTAAAGGAAAATGTTCATTAATGTCTTTGTTTTCTAACACATCCTTATGAGGATTCTCAAGTCTAGATAAATGATCCACCGCAAGATTCTCACTTCCTTTTTTATCATGGATTGTGATATCAAATTCTTGTAAGAGAAGAACCCACCGGAGCAATCTCGGCTTGGCGTCTTGTTTATTCATAAGGTATTTTATAGCCGAGTTATCCGTATACACTATCCTTTTAGATAAGACAAGATATGACCGAAACTTTTCAAAAGCATACACAACGGCAAGCATTTCCTTTTCTGTGGTAGTGTAATGAATTTGAGCTTCCGTCATTGTCTTACTAGCATAATGTATAGGCTGAAAGTGCTTCGATCTTTGATGTCTTAAAACCACACCAATCGCGAAATCACTTGCATCACACATGAGTTCGAAAGGTAGGTTCCAATCCGGGACAACTAAGATTGGAGTTTCGGTAAGCTTCTTTTTAAGAGTCTGAAAAGCATCAATACAATCCTTAGAAAACACAAACGGTGTTTCTTTCTCAAGAAGGTGAGTCATTAGTCTAGCTATTTGGAAAAGTCTTGGATAAATCATCGGTAAAAACCTGCATGACCTAAGAAACTCCTAACACCTTTTACGGTAGTTGGGTGAGGTAGCTTAGCGATAACATCGACTTTAGCACGATCGACCTCAATTCCCGACTTTGAAATTTTATGCCCTAACACAATTCCTTCTCTACACATAAAGTGGCACTTCTCCCAATTAAGAACTAAATTCGTGTCTTCACACCGTTTTAGCATCTTTTCTAAATTGGAGAGGCACGAATCAAAACTATCCCTAAAAACCGAGAAATCATCCATAAACACTTCCATAGTCTTTTAGATCATATCATAGAATATGGCCATCATACACCGTTGAAAAGTACCGGGAGCATTACACAAGCCAAATGGCATGCGACGGTACGCGAAAGTTCCATACGGGCATGTGAAAGTAGTTTTCTCCTGGTCTTGGGGATCTATTGGTATTTGGAAATACCCTGAAAATCCATCTAGAAAACAATAAAACTCATTTCCGGCTAATCTTTCTAACATTTGATCCATAAATGGCAATGGAAAATGATCTTTTCGAGTTGCTTCATTTAATTTCCTATAGTCTATGCAAACTCTCCAACCGGTAACTAAACATGTCAGAATTAATTCATTCTCTTCATTAGCAACAACGGTAATTCCTCCTTTCTTTGGAACACAATGCACTGGACTAACCCATGGGCTATCGGAGATCGGGTAAATCATACCGGCATCAAGAAGTTTTAGGACCTCCTTTTTGATTACCTCGTGAATTTTTAGGTTAACCCGTCTTTGACTTTGAACCGTAGGTTTATAATCATCTTCCATTAAGATTTTGTGTGTACAAAAAACGAGGGTCGATACCCTTGATGTCGGTGATTTTCCAAGCAATGGCTCGTTTATGAGATTTGAGCACCTTTAAAAGAGCTTATTTTTCATCATCTTTTAAACCTTTTGCAATAATTACGGGTAACTTATCATTTTCTTCTAAGTAAGCATACTCCAAGTGAGACGGTAAATCTTTTAACTCTAATTCCGGAGGTTCTTCAATTGAAAATTTTGCCTCGGTCACTTCACTTTGTTTAAGGTCCATCGGAGGAAGTTGAAATGGGTCGTTATTTAACAATTTTTCGATCAAACAAATATCTTCCTCCGAATTGCAATCGGCGTAATCAATTTCCAGTGAAATCGAATCGTCCTTAAGATAAGCTTCGATTTCTTCTAAAATGAATTCGAAAGTAAACGGCGCAGACGTCGGGGCGGGATTGCCACCTAAAGAATTAGAAAATCCTAGCAATTTTGGAGCATACTCCTCACAAACTGCATCAATGATGTCAATTCGGTTTACCGATTTATCATTTGTAGAGGAGTATCTCGTGGTTTGATCTAGATTAAAAATTACGGCTTCGTTATCAACCCTAAGGGTTATTTCTTCTCCATAAACATCAATTAAAGCACGACCAATCCTCAAAAAGGATCTCCCAAGTATGAGAGGTACTCGAGGATCGGCTTTGAAATCGACAACAACAAAGTCGGTAGGAAAGTGGAACTTTCCTACTTTAACGTAAACATCTTCGGCGAGTCCTTTAGGATGGGTTATAGATCGATCCGCTAATTCTAAAGTCATCAGAGTTGGTGTAAGTTCGGGTAGAGAAAGCTTTTTCCAAAAGGAAAGAGGCATAAGATTTATGCATGCGCCAAGATCGGCCAAGGCGTGGCATACATCCATTCCCGGAAAATTACATGGAATAAGAAACTTGCCGGGATCTCCAAGCTTTTCAGGAAGCTTTTTGAGGAGCATCGCCAAGCAATTCTTGTTCAACGGTATCTTAGCTAACTTAAGCAACATTTCCTTATTCATGAGCAAACTCTTAATCGTAGGAGCAAATCTTGGCATCAAAAGTAAAGCATCCACGAAACTAATGTCGAAACGCAAATCTTGAAAGATTTGGAAGATCTTCTCCATTTGATTCGAAGCTTTATCACGATACTTTTGATTATCACGACGTGAAGGATATGGAATATTTGGCTTAGGTAAACTCTTTGGAACATCGGATTCCAGAATAGGAGTGGTTTTTGGCAAACTTTTTGGAATATTAGGTTCCGGAATAGAAATAGGGATAACCAGAGGTGGGATTTGAGCGGTACTTCCTTGGAAATTTGTTTGCTCTTTATCCGTTGTTTCCTCGGTTTCTTGTTCCACTACCTTTTTAGGATAAGGATTAGTAGGAATCGAGGGTCCCTCATAAGCAACACCACTTCGAGTAGTGATCACTTTCATCTCACCCTTCGGGTTTGGAATGGTATTACTCAGAAGAGTACCCGAAGTTGAGGCTTGGTTTTGAAATAATCCACAAATCATGTTTTGCATATTATTTTGAAAAGTAGTTTGTTGATTCATCATGACGGCTTGTTGAGATTTTATCGTGTTTTGAATTTCATTCTTAAGGTCTCCTTTCAACGAGTTAATTTGATTTTGCATGTTTCTCATCATTTGATCGTTATTTCTCTTGTAACTTGAAAAATCATTTGAAAACTCTTGTTGAACTTGATTATTAGGCACTTGAAACGGTTGGTTTTGAAATCTTTGATTTTGAAAATTCGGAGCATGATTATTTTGATTTTGAAAACCTTGATTTCCATGAAAATTATTTCCCCGATTAAAATTATTCCCTTGAACTTGATTATGATTAAACCTATTTTGAACATTGTTTTGCACCGGAGCAAAACCTAGTGGTGCCATTTGATTACTAACACGATTCGGAGGGTTAACTTGATTGTAAGTACCCATAGTCGCACAAACACTAGCTTGATTGTTATCGGTATTTGGACAATTGTACCAAGAATGAGCACCACCACAAGTAACGCAAGTTTCCTCAACCTCTTTAACCGGAGCGGGGGTGACAACTTTCTTAGAAACAATGTCGACTAAAGTTGAAAGTTGATCTGCAAGCTTATCAATTCTCTCATCCGTTTTGCTAACATTCTCCCTAGAAGTCGTATTCATCCTAGAAGCATTTGGTTTGTTTCGTGAATAACGCACTTTTGATTTGTTCTCAATTATGTTCAAAGCTTCTCTAGTCGTCTTACTCAAAAGATTTCCACCCGCCGCGGCATTTAAGGAGTCTTGATCGTTGTCGTTTAAACCATTATAAAAGGTATCAACTTGAGTTAACTCCGTAAATCCGTGGTGAGGACAAGCTCTAAGCATTTCCTTAAATCGTTCCCATGCTTCACTAAAAGACTCATCGAATTTTTGGGTAAAACGAGAAATTTCATTCTTTAAGTGAGTGGTTTTCGAAGGAGGGAAAAATTGATTCACAAATTTGGTCACGAGATCCTCCCAAGTCAAGATTGAATTTGGTGGTTCTTTCTCGTACCACAATCTAGCATTACCCTCAAGCGAATATGGAAACATCATAAGCTTAATAACATCATTCGGCACATCTCTAAATCGTAAAGTCGAGGTAATCCTTTTGAAACTATTGATATGAGCATGGGGATTTTCCCTCTCATATCCGTGAAACGGGTTAGCTTGAACTAGTTGTAACAAATTCGTTTTGATTTCAAAATGATCCGCATTAATTTCCGGTAAAACGATAGCTTCTCCATACCCTTCCGTGGGTGCACGGAGCAGTTCTTCCATTGTACGTTCCGCCATTGGTGCAACTTCAACGATAGTACGAAGCTCGGGTTCGACTATGTTTGGAGCACGTCCTCTATTTCGACGTCTCGGAATGGTGACGTTTGAATTATTTGGAAAATTGGAATTTCTAGTGCGCATGCACTAAACAAACAAATGAAATGAGAAAAGAAATGAGAAAAGGAAATATTTTTGTTTACCGAATAATCAACAAACTTAGGGTAACTCTCTTAAGTAAAATAAATTTTACAAAAGAGGTGCGCCTTTTTTGTAAGTGACACAAACGGTACGGGAACTTATTAATGGATACTACCTCAGTTGAAGGTATTATTTGTTGGTGTTCTTTTATCAACTTTGTAAATTTTTATATTCACAAATTAACGAGAAAAATTGAAAAAAATTCGGAAGAGCAAATATTTTTGTATTTTTCTTATTAATCTTCTACTTATACTAAAAAGAAAAGAAAAATATTTTTTTTACTTTTTATATTTTTAATTTTTTTGTATTTTTGATTTTCTTAAAAGCGTAACTTTCAAAGGCGAAAGGTTCTCTAAATCACGATCGACAAATTGCAAACGAAGGAATCTTAATCACAAATCCCCGGCAACGGCGCCAAAAACTTGATACACGTAAAGTAATATAAGTATAGAAAATTACCAAACTACCCTTGAGGACAAAGGAAGTAAGGAAAATTCTCACAATTATATATAATAATACGTATATTTACCGGTAAGTGATTACCGGGTCGTATTCCTCGAAGATTTATGAAATTGAGACCACGTTTGTTATTTAGAAAATGATTTGAATTGGTTCGAAGATGATTTGTTTTCTAAAATCCTAAAAGTGAGTAAATTAAAAGACAATTAAACCTAACTTTAATAACGTGAAATTAAACTTTAACTAAAAACGCAAAACGGGAACCCTAAATGGTGATTAAAAACCCTAATTTTCCAAAATTAAACCTAGAAGGAATTTTTTACTTTTAATAGACTCTAATTGACTAAAAAGTAAGTTTAAAGAAAACTAGAACAAAAACGAAGTTGAATTGAGCTTAAAAACACAAAAAACGTGAACGGAAACGAATCCCGTTCTTTAAAAATTAAAATTTTGCAATTTTAACCATACGGAAACAAAACTAATTTTCCTAGAAACTATATGATAAAAGAAAATTTTCTAAAAAAGAATTATTATTTTTGATTATTTTTCGATTTTTATGAATTTTTAAAGTTTTTAATAAAAATAAATGTTTAAAAATACTAAACTAATTATAAAAATTCTGAAAAAATTATAGAAAGTAGCTTGAACTAAGAAGAATCTAGGAAAAATAAGCTCGGGAACACCACTTATCGAATAAGCTGCGAAATAAGCTTAAACAGCTTATTAAACTAAAATGCTCAAAATGTATATAAAAGATAGATAATGCAAAGGTATAACGGATGAGCTAATGTAGCGTGATGGTTGTGTGTGTGGGGGATAAAACACTTGGTGAGGGTGGTAGAGGTCCCGGGTTCGAGCCTTGCTCACCCGGGGCTTCCCACTTTCCCAAGTGTTTTAATTTTTTCCATTTTTTATAACTTATTAAAACTCTTAAAAATAAGCAACTTTTGTAAAACAACTATTTTTATAAACCTAAAATAAGCCCTCAAATAAGCAGTTGAATAAAAAATAAGCAAATCCTAATAAACCTATAAAATGCAAACTGTTTGGGCTTTTCAAGAACAAATAAGCTAAGGGAAAAGTTAAATAAGCTAAAACAGATTAAAAGCTATATCTAATAAGCACATAAGAGCTAAAATAAGCACAATTGATAAGCTAGAATGACAGAAGAGCTAAAAAGCTTAAAAACACTTAAAAGTTTTACACTAGAAAGCAAATAAGCTCAAATAAGTAAATGACAAAACCAAATAAGCTAAATTGGAACTATACTAACCTAATAAGCTAAACTAAACCTAAATAAGCCATAATAATAAGCAGATAAGCTAAATTAAGGAATAAACACTTATAGTGTAAACTGTTAACCAAACAACCCCTTAAGGCATCTTTGAGCTTATTTTTCAATAAGCTAAAGGATCCTTATGGGCTTTTGGCTTATTACCCTAAAAAGTACACCTAAAATACTACTTAAAACAACTTTTTAAAACCATTTTGAAATTCAGGAGCTTAATGAAAAGGCTTGTTGAAAACAGCTTATACACTAAGAACACTTAGCTTCTTTTGGTTTTGAAAATGAAAAATGCTGAATTTAAAGGCTAAAAACAGATAACTAGATAAGCTACTTTTTGAAAACTAAGTTAAAACAGATTGACACTGACCCTAGATCTATAAGCATACTAAAAATCAAATTCTAAGAATTACTTTTACTAGCTGAAAATTAGACTTGAAAAAGACTTTTTGTCTTTTTAACACTGCTGATGCAGTTTGCACTTATATGAACAAAACCTTAAAACTTTGATGCAGACTTAAGACACTTAATTCTAACACACTTAAAACATAAAACTAAAAGCAATAAAAGCAATTACTGAATCTAGAACTGAATTAAGCTAATATTATAGATAACACTTAACAGATTATGACTTATATCAAACTAACTAATTAAAACCTAATTAACTCTAACCTAACTAATTAACATTAAAGACTTAGCTTTGAAGATGAAAACAAAAATTCAAAGACCAAATGGCCACTAGCAGTACTAACTTGTGGTTAGTACTGCTATGCCAAACACCCCTTTAAAATCAACCAGTTTCATTTTAAGCTTTTGATAATGAGATTTAGAGCACAAAAATCAAATACCAGATGTTAAATAACTTTTAACAGACCTTATAAACTTATAACAATAATCAAATAAGCCAGAATCAATAAGCTAATAGTTATGCTAATATTTTTTGGATTTTTAATGATTTAAGAGACAAAATTATAAAAACTATGATCTAGACTATAAAACTTGAAAACAGATAATCAAACATACTTATTAAGCACAATAACACAAGATTAAACACAATTAAGCAAGAAATAAGCTGAAAATAAGCTGTAAGTTCCCTAATTCACACAAACATGTATAGATCTAAAGAGATCTAGAGAGAGAGAGAATAGTTGAGAGAGAAAAGGAAAACACACTAAAGAGTGTGTGTAAAATGAAATAGATGCTTAACTCTTCCAAAGTTGGAAGAGGTATTTAAAGTTCTTACAATACACCGGGTATAAGTACCCGGTTCAATACCGAAAGTCATACGTTTACCTATTAAACTACGAGCTATATTGAACAGTAAAATACATGGGGTGACCGAGTCTTTTTCTAATATCTAACAATCTCCCCCTAAGGGAGGTCACCCCTGAAAATACTAAACTTAAGATCTTCAATCTTCAGATTGATCTTATGTATAGCTCGTAAACGCTTGATTTCATTGATCTGTATCTTGTGAATCTGAAGCAGTGAACTTTAGACTTTTAGGCTTTAGCTTGACTTGTATGTGATCTTTGAGCTTCTTTGAGATCATCATCCAATCATAATCTTTAATCATCATCATGTGATCTTTTGCCATCTTGTGAACTTGTGTCATTCGGAATGATATGCTCACACTTTTCTTGATCTTGAAAGCTTGAATATTCAGAGTTGCGGAAGCTTTAATAACAGATACTTGAGCTTTCATGATATCTTCGAATGAGTCGTTTGAGAATGAGCACGCGGTTATGAACTTGATTTTGTTGGAACACGGTATCTCCATCTCCATCTTTAAATGTTCCTGTAATAAAACAGTTAGCAATAAAGAGAAAATTGGTTTGTAAAAACAATCGATGCGATACTTTGCAAAAGAGTTTTGTAACACATCGAAAGTTTTATTTGTTTTCCAAAGTCCAATAACCGTCAATTCGTATACTGGAACAAGTTTGATTCATGTAGAATCGCACCGTTGTTGTTTTCCAGTTTTCACAAGTTTGATCCATTAAGGATCTCACAAGTCACCTACCATGAGCTTGTTTGAAGTTGGCTCAAGCAGGATTTCCATCTTCACTGTGAATACTTACGTATCACTCGGATGTTCTGGCAAAATCACAAGGATAATGCGTAGGACTCTTATGATAAAACTTGTAATCACAGTGTGTGAATAACAAGTAAATTGGAATTGTCCTAACGAGATTAATTGATGATCTCTTGGCTCTAGACTCAAAAGTGCGTTTTGATTTTAGTGATCGGAGGCTGGAGCTGACTGCCACCTTTTCAATACCGACTTACTCGGAGTGAGTGAGTCAGTAGATTACATGTTTAGTCTCCGTGAGAAATGAAACAGAAATCTTTTGAGAGATTCTGAGTGGCTTGGGAGGGTTGTGCATTGCATCACTGGGTCCATGATGTCACTTCAATGTCAGCAATCATTTTAGTGATTTTGACAGCATATGTATTGACCCGGTTTCTGCCTAAGTGTATGGAGGGCTTCTTTCTTTACACCCTTTATCCGTACAATTCTTTTTCATTCTTCAACCCCTTTAGTGCTTACCAAGATTTCATGACTAGAACCTTGTTGGGTTTATTCAAGTACTAGCTCCATCTCAGTCGGCACTATTCCCTTTTCCTCACATTTACTCCTTTTTATCATACCTAAGGACTTCTACACTAACTAGTGGATAGTCCCTGGGTAGATCCCTCCGGTTCTGGCAGGATCATGGGAACGAGTACCTAACCTTACCATCCTTATAACTTCGATAACAGTAAATACATGGTCAGTCTTTTGGTACAGTTCACCTTGCCATAAAATCACTGTTGAAAAACTCAATCAGGTACTTATGATAAAACTATCAAAGTGTTTAGTACCCGATTGTTTTTGCTTTTCAGAAAAGCTCCCCCTCAACATGTGCATCGGTATTCGAAACTGTTTAGCACATGTTGGTGGAGTATACACTTGAGTAATATGATCACATTACATATTTTAATCACATTTTTCTCCCCTTATCAAAAATTTCAAATCATTTGACATTTTGGATATCAATTGATTTAAATATGTTATAAACTTTCGGAGAAAAGTGTGCCAATTATTCACAAGCCGTGTTTGGAACATATTAATGCTCCCCCTCAATCATTGAAGGATATATAAGATAGTGCTGAGTACTGTAATTTGAAAGATTTTGAATTTTCTAAGAAATTCTTGAAAATTTGTACTCAATCACTATTTATATTAGCCTATAATTAAGTCTACACTACACATTTATATATTCACAAGATTATGTATGAGACAGGACCTGAAAATGTTCAAACCGAAAATGACATAGTCATTTTGTCCATGTAAGCAGTCTGTAGTCCGTCTCGATACTCTCCTTTTGGAAGTTGTCTTAGCTTCCCCTTGAATCAGCAATCCTTTCTTGAGTAGGTTCATAGCCTTCTTGCAATTTGCATTAAGAATACTTGAAGTCTGACGCCCAAATCGATGAAGTACACAATTAATTTGAAACCGTAACACCAAAGTCAATTAAGTCCCGGATGTCTAATTTCTCTTAACATGATAGTGATGATATGAATTGAAACACCAAAGTCAACTAAGTCCCGGATATCTCAATTATTCCCTCTCAGTAGACGAACTGATAACACCTAAGACAACTAAGTCCCAAATGTACACTTTTCTTTCTATCGGATACTGACTAACTAGAGGAATTATCATACTTATCATACCAATATGTCCCTCTTTGATCAAATATTTCTACTCCTTTAAAAACACGCTTGGTGATTGACTGTTAAAGGAAGCATTAATTGAATCAGTAACCAATCTTCTCACGCTCTAATCAATCTTCTGACAACACATTTCCCTGGTATCTCAACTGATGCATACCATAAATGACAAGATATCTCTTCTCCTATGTGGTTGGAATAGCGCACCGGAAAGTAACACGATAAAACACTGATTTTCTCTGCGGATAAGACATTTGTCTTCCCGGAATGGCCTACAATTAAATAAGGCTATGGATTCTATCACGTGTAGTTGTTGTACCTTTCAGTGTATTTACTCCTTCCCCTTGATGTTTTCGATACCTCAGAATCAGAAAAATCTTATATGCACACATGCTTGAGATCGTGTTCGCAGAATTAATAAACTTAAATCTATCCCGTGAGAATCAGTTTCAAGGCTTTTTAAACTACGAAAGAATTTCCAAACATTCCTAAGTCTTTTTACAAACTATGACGCGTTGGCAATATTAGTCGTATGTAGTTTAAAGCCTGAATTCACTAAGTCTTCAATTGCAAATAAGTCCCTAAAGTTTGAAGCAAATGACATCTAAGGCACATGTAGTTAATATGAATTAACTCCCTTTAAATTGTTATCTGTCATTATCAAAAACTTCAACTGTTTAATCCTTGACTTATTTTGAAAGACCGTTTAAAAGATTATTTGGCACTTTCTCTTAACCTTAATTTAATGACCCATTTTATTTCTTTTATAGAGCTGTTTTGTCATTGTTTAGTAGGTGAATTATCTTTTGAAATCTTTTAGTGATTATGGTAATATTTTGATTCATTGTGATGACAACTTTTTCCCAATTGAAATAAGATTTTCTCTTATTTTGACAAATAAATGCGCTGAATGTACCACTTATTTTATGATGCATGGAATATGAAATAATCCATGCCCAGTAAAATTATATTACCCTGTTTCAGGACAGCTGTCTTTTCAACGAAAATGGTTCCTCTGATTGAAAAAAGCGGGCTGCTGTCAGAAAAATAACTGTAAAGCCATTGTCATGACGCTCAATACTTTAAATGTTTTGATAGTGTTAGCATCTATACCGAAAGACTTCTCTTTTCGTTGGCTAAGGAAAAATTGCACTGAAACGTAGTATTTTCCTTTACGATGAGGTAGGCCCGACCGAGTTATGCTCACAAAATGTAGGTAAGACATTTTTTTATATTTTACAAGATGATGTTTATGTATGTTAATATCAAGCAGTTACGTTTGTCAGAACCTCCAGTTTGACTGGAGTACAAACATCTCATACCAAAATCCTTCTGACAAGATATAAAAACTGATCCTCAAGAAGAGCTTTCGTAAATAAATCAGCTAATTGGTATTCAGTTCTGACAAAATATAATTTAATAATATCATTTTCAACCTGTTCCTTTATGAAGTGATACCGAGTATGTATGTGCTTTGTATGAGAGTTCTGTACAGTGTTGCAGGAGATTGCATAGCATGACTGTGAATTATGTACAATTAGTATTTTTAGTAGTTGAAGCCATTTAACTTAAAGTTGTGTCCTCATTTCCACTTTACAATGTGGCACAACTTGCAGATAATCCACGTTTTTCTGTGCCTCTGTTTTGAATGTTATTGCAATGCAATATTTTTTCTTTGACATCTTGCTTACAAAGTTTTTCTCTGTGGAACTGTATCCCTCCAGATCGTGCTTTGCGTTAGCGTCAAGGCAGTTCGGCAATGCTCAACGTATAAAAATGCTTTAGAAAAGCCTGTTGGACATCAGGGTAATTGGATAATCAATACATACCAGGCTCTTAGGGCCTGCTTCTAGCCCGTTTAATAAAATGCTTTCTTAAAAGGAAGATTTTTATGGATGTTCAGGATTCTACGAACACTTCTGGCTGAGCAACATAAACCTCCTCCTTCAGTGGCCATTTAGAATTTTCCGTTTAACTTCCATCTGGTAGTTGGAAAGGATTGTGTGCAGCTATGGGCAATGAAAATTCCGAAACAGCTTCCAAAACGGAGCAACTGGAGCAAATGATTCTTCAAAATCAGTACCTTTTCTTGAGGCAATAGCCTTTAGCTTCAAGTTTGCTTTGTTGACAAATTACAGTATGAACTTCATCCTTTTTTTCCATCCATAACCACTTTAGCTTTATTCACTGTCTTACCAAATGGTCTTTGTCGACGAGTTCCCAGACTCCCTGTGGTCTGTGAACTAATGAAGGTAATCTGCATTGCTTCGATCCATGCATGGAATCAGCCATTGCCTCCTTACTGTTCTTTTGTTTTTCTTACTCTCGGTGAGCGCGAACTACACATTTCCAGGATCTTGTGGCAAGCTTGTTGTCTTTGTTTGCTCTGGAATTTGTAGGGAATTGTCATTAACTTGTTCTATTGGATTGATCTATTGTCCATTGGTATATTCATGACTTGTTGGGTTGTAGTTGAATGCATATTCTTCATTTTTCAATATTGCATGAGGAAAGACTCAGCCAGCTATGTATTGTACCCGTGTACAAAAAGGATTGATAAATTCATCTTGTCAAAACGATGCATTCGCTGCTTGATCATTGTTGTTTTCTTCAGCATGAACATTTATTGGAGAGAAATATTCTTCAAAGAAATGATTGAATAGAAATTCCATCTCCTTTTGTGACGAATCTGTCTTGTCATGCTAGAGAATACAACATTTTCTCTTGGGGGCACGGGGCCAGAGATGTCATAATTCTGACGCCTTTATTTATTTGAATCGAGGTCTGAGGAGATATTGTCTACAAACGTATCTTGTCGATTGGGCGTAGAGGTATGAACGAATTTGATTCAGATGTCATTTCATGATAAGCACGTGTCCGGAATGCTATGATCATGAGCCGTTGTATTGAGGCAGGGTCATGAACAAAAATTGTTCAGTAAAAATAAAATTATCTTTGAGATAGTTAGATCTCAACCAGGTCGTTTTCACTCTGAATGGAGTTGGTATTTTCATTTGCGTCAAAGTAAGCTTAAATGGCATGCATGTTATTGTAGTTGACTTTATGTTGAAATTGGTACGGAGAAGGATCGCCAATAACATTCTTAATGAGTGATTTTTGTCAACTTAGAGTAGTATTAAACGGTGAATAAGATGAGATGCAAATTTAAATGGGAATGACCATTGTCAATTAGTTTCTCAAATACTGAGTTTGATAGAACAATATTTTAATGGAGGGGTGCATTATTAAATTATGCATTTTGATGTTCATGAATTTGTTCTTCAACACCTTGATGAGAGACTTGAGATTGAATTTCTTGATTTGTTGGTGAAGTACTAGCAGATGTTCATCTTGATCAATAGTAGTTGATGAAGGTGAACCAACTGGATCAACAGCTCTTGAAGCAACAATAGCTACCAGATCTGGGGAAACAGTTCATGGTGGAAGATTATAGTACTCATTAAACAATGGTTACAACAGGATCTCATAGTCTTTTATTAGGTGTTGGTGGAAACATTGGTGTTGGAGAAATTGAGTTTTGCACGAGTCTGAACTGATGTATCCAGGGAGTTAACAAAGAAAGGCGCGGTTGAATTGGATTTGCACAGGAGCCGTGACTTGACCATTTCAAGAACTGAACTGCTCTGCTGTAGTGCGGATGTTGGTGGTAAAAGTTGTAATGAATGATTCTTGACAGGGAGGAGATACTGTTTTAGGAGATGAGAGATCGATGACTAAAGTATTAGTAAAGGAACAGATGAAGAAACTTGTTAGATAGGAATAGTGACCATGGATTCAACTTCGGTTTCCTTTTAGTAGGTTTTTAATGGTTCATCTTTTACTTATATATTTCTTCAGGATCAGGATTTGTTTCCTCATTATCATCCCCAGCATTATCATCTCTGTCAAAATGTTCACTGTCCACATCTGCTTCCCACTCAAGAATTAGCTTTCCTCATAGGAAACACTGGTTGATCAGTTCCTTCACTTGAGGATTCTAGAGACAAATGTGGACTCATCAGGAACCCCTAGTATGTTACCAGTTCCTTCATTTGAGCCTCCAGTTCCAGGTTGTCTCTTGCTTATTTTCTTGCTTTCCTTGAGAGCTTTCATTATGTCAGCAGCCTCTTGTTTAGCAGGAGTAAGAGTTTGAATACCCCTTCGAGTTTTTAGACGAAATCGAATCTCTTCTTTGACACAATAAAGGAATCTCTGGGGAAAGCTATACTAGACTGTCTTTTTGTATGGGGCTAGGGTTCAGCACTCTGGACACAATTCTTGCATGAGTAGCATGAACTTCTCTTGCAACAACTTCTTCTTCAGCTTCAGTTAAGCTGATAGATTTACCCAATTCCAAAGCTAATTCTGGTTTAGGGACGATGTTGTCATGCATGAGTGATCTCTAAGGCCTTCCAAAAAAGATCAGCACTCGAGGGTAAACATTTTCATCAAGTTTGAAAGGATAAATCCCTGTCTTTGCATCATGAGTCTGGGAGTATTCCAAAACAGTCTGAATGTAGTAGAAGGGAATTGCTAATGCAGTGATGCCCTTAACGACAGTTTGTGGTTCTTGAAATATCAACTGATTGTGGAAGTTTAGGATTCTTCTGCAACTTCTGTAGATCTTAGAGAAGGTTTCCCTTTTCCAAATTCTGGATCTGTTTGTGCAATGAAGGATCTTGGTTCATTCTCATCTTGTAGGTTTCAGGTGCAGCTATATTCTCTTCTGCCATCGTATCTGTTTTAAGAATATCAATAAAGATAGACCATAACATAGCATATATTCGATGTTAGATAAAGATGTTCGCACCTTAGAGTTTGACTGCCCTTGAATATTCTGGTTAGCACGGAAGATATTCCACATTAGGAGTCACTAGACATTGGGTTTAAGTCTTCATTGGTCAACCATGGTCGATGGTCTAGAGATTATCTGATAGGCTCATGATCAAGGGTTACTATGCTGTTTGAGATGTCAACAAGGACAATTGGTCCTTTGGAATAGGGACCTAGAGGTTTATTGGGCTTATTGGGGCCAAGACATGGACAATTAGCCTTATGACGCTTGCCACAACAAGATCACCAAACCACCACGCTGAACTGATAATAATGTTAAACATAAGCTTTGTATCGAGTGTCAACAAAGACAAATGGTCCTTGTGGAATAGGCCCTAAGAGGTGTATTGGGCTTATTGGGCCAAGAAAGTACTTGGACAATAGCCTTAAGACGCTGCCCAACTATCACCAAACCGCCCATGCAGTGGTTAACATCCGCCATCAAGAATATGCAACGCTTATCTCTATCATTAAGCAAAGATCCATGGCATTTTAGATTTTCTTAATTCCTAGCAGGAATATTTAACACATAATAGTTAGATTTATCACTTTACAGATTTAAACAACCCTACACTTTTGCATTTGAACCATTTATACCACATTCAAAGACCAATGAATAAACCGTTTTATTCACTTTTTATTCACTATTCTCCTTCAAAATTTGCATATGCGATTGCATTTTTGATCTAGGGAATTTTATTATCCAGCTAATGTACGGTTGGTCCAAATTAATAACAACAAACATAGGAAAATATGAACATCGTTAATGAGAATGGTCAAAATACAAGAAGATATCTCTTATTTTAAAGATAAGCACACTGAAGCGTACACTCTCCTTAACTTTGAAAAATGGTTTCGTACTGATGAATACGATAAGCCATCGTCTTGAGCTAACAAAAATTGAGTGTTTCGAAAGTAGCTCAGAACAAAAAGTATTCCCTTTTGTCGTTTTAAGTATATATACGCACTTAACCTCGTACATTTTCCTTTTATCTGAAGTTGGGAGGTTTTGTGCTATATCTATCTTTTGATTTACAAAGCCATTACCTTGAGCTCAAAACTTGGAATGTTTTGTTATTATTAGCTCAATGACCAATAAAGATTTATATTTTTGTTGTAAAGGAAAATGCACTGACTCGTTCACTTTCCTTTTCTCTGAAGGTGTACACCTTTCTTTTACTTTAAAGGGAACAGGGCTTGAAGATGATACCAGCGGCGCCATTTGTCTTTATGGAATGAGGTTTGAAACCGTTTTGTTCCAAACGTCATCAAAGATGAAGAACGAGGGCCTGAATCTGATTTGTGAACAGGACATAATGGACAATGAGGGACCGTAGGCTTGAACTGCTGTGACAAGCGTCATCAAGATGGAAGAAGAATGACGGACTGATCTGTTTTGTCCAAACATCTTTGAATCTTGTCCATAGATTTGAATTCCCTTGAACTCTGAAGTATGGAGATATCAGTCTTTTTGGTAAACCAATCTTGAGTCTTTCCTTTTAATGGATTGCAGATGTACCATGCACTTGAGTTAGAATGTACCTGCCACTAAAATAAAGAGTGTTGATTGCATTCATAGGGTTTGGGATATCATCTTTGAAACCATTTCGGAGGTTCATGTCATCTTTGGTTTGTGCTATCGGTGAACATATTTCCACACTGTATGGTATCCACCTAAGATAACAGTCTTGGAAAATTTCTACCCGTTGGTTTCCACCTAAGACAAGATCTAGGAGTTATGTGTGTGAGTTATCATGCACAGTGGAGACTTATTGAGAGAAAACATTTGTCCTATACCAATCTGCCTACCAGGTTTATGAGTGTGGTTCTTTGGTTCAACGGGATTATTGTTTCTGATCTTGAGGGACTGAACTTCTAGACGAGAATTAACTTATTCAGGATCTTTGTATACATTAACTCTTGATTTGTATTAAAGTTATATTTTGACAATATCGAACAAATAATTGTTTGGAGTCAAAGAAGAGTAACTTGAAATGCCTAAGAGTGATCTAATAGAGGCACACCATTTGACATTTCCCCCACTTACACTTAGATTATAGGAGAAACCCTATATAATGTTTCTAGGTTTTGGTGTACAAACATTGGTGTGTTAGTGTGCTCTAGTAGAGGCAATATCCCTATGTTTAGGAATCCTGGTTTTTGTCTTGTGTCATTTTCCTAGCTTCCTCTAAAAAGTACGGCTTGCTTGAATAGACCATATCATTTAGAGCACATATGATTCTTTTATGAGGTTTCTAGAGTAGTTGGTTCTTTCACTTGTTGTGGTTTGATTCGTGGCTCTTAGAACAGCAGATTCTCTTAATTTGGCAATTAATGAGGGGAGTGACTTGTTTTTGACAAAATTATTTTTTCATTCAACTTGGGAGCAACCGTGCGTCTTGACATTTTAGGTCGTTTCAAGACGTAAACTGCATTCGGGTTGTCTAACTACTAATTTGGGTTTCATTGATGGGTGTAAAGGCGTGGGGGATTCCCTAAGATTGATGCTTTTGGCAAAATTAGATTCTACGATATTTCTTTTAACTTTATAAGTTCATTTTTTAATGCCGCATTTTGCAACAAACATTTTCCTGAAATCTGAGCTTTTAAATCAAGCATTTTTCGACATGAACTTTTTGATTAAATTAAGATATTAAAGAGTCACTGTTGTCTTTATTAATGAACGGTTGTCTTTTTACTTGTTCTTAAAGTTCTTTGTAAGTCTGTTTCTAATGCTCTTTTCTGTATGTAATTGCTCATTTGCTTCTGCAAAGTATATTTTGCCACACTATGTTGTTAATTCGATGTTAATAAGTTTTCTATTACATCGATGTCA
This sequence comes from Tanacetum coccineum, assembly GCA_026074375.1. Classification (NCBI taxonomy): domain Eukaryota; kingdom Viridiplantae; phylum Streptophyta; class Magnoliopsida; order Asterales; family Asteraceae; genus Tanacetum; species Tanacetum coccineum. The sequence continues at coordinate 71,620 of BQNB010013834.1, forward strand.
TTTTTATCTTTGCTTTGTTACTTGGCTTCCTTCCACTTTTAATTTGATTTTCAAGTCGCAATTTAGTATGGTTTTGGCCTTGTAGCTGACGCTTTCTAATCATTTTCACAAAAAATTCACCAAAATCAGGTTATTCCTTACTTCTTACATGGTTTTGTTACTATGAAAACTTTCTTCTCTTTGTTGTATTGAAATTTCAAGTGTAAATACAATGTTTGTCCTTTGTATGTTGTATTAAAATCTTTTTGACAATGTTCATTGTTAAACTTAAATACAAAACATTTCTTTAGTTTTGAGAAGCTCAAGCATTATGCAAAGCATCCGGTCATCTCTACCTCCCTTTGGACACATATATTTGTTGACATTAGGAGTGGTAGTGCTATCAATAGGTTTCCAACGATGTGTGTCATAATTGGGTTCAGAATGGCTCAGTATGCTGTTGTTTATTAGCAAGGATCTTATGTAGACCAGTCAATCGTACCTCAGCAAATGGCCTCTTTCTTCATTTATGGTTCTGTGTCTGCATCCACAGCTTGTGTGAGTATAATTCACATGAATGCTTACTTGTTATATGCTTGTCAGTCTGTTGTCCCATGCTTTCTATGACAACCAACACAAGCTTCAATGCTTCATGCATATCGACCTCTTTCTCTGGCCTTTGATCGGAGTTTCAATTTAGAGTTGTGAATGCATTGTTGTTTTCAGGCTTATCAAACTGCTTTTTGATACAATCAAGTATCATCCATTGCTTGAATGGATTGATCTGAATATCTTGAGACTGCATCTTGACACTTGACTTAATTTGATGCTCATGAAGTATTTCATCATGCAATTGAATCCATTCTCCTTTAGTGCATTAACTTCATTTTTCTTTATGGTTAATACACCATATTATTTACAAACTCTTTTATGATGACCGTCTTCATAGTGTATCCCACCTACCCCCCCCCCCCCCCCCACCCCCCGCCCCCCACCCCCCCCCCCCCCCACCCCCACCCCCCCCCCCCCCCCCCCCCCCCCCCCCCCCCCCCCCCCCCCCCCCCCCCCCCCCCCCCCCCCCCCCCCCCCCCCCCCCCCCCCCCCCCCCCCCCCCCCCCGTAACTTAGTCTGTAGCACTAGGTCATAGCGCATGAAGTCTTCCGAAAGTTTGTTGCCTATCTCTTGATTAGAAGATTGTTTGCATTTACCCCTTTGAGGAAGAAATTCCTTGAACTGTGTTTTGTGTGCTGAAGACAATGTCTTTGCATTTTACCATATAGATTCTCTCTTTCAAAGTTGTAGCCTTAACTGATCCAGATTCTGAAACATTTCAATTTGAAAAGTCTGATGTCTTCACATAAGAATGAGCGAAATGCTGGTTTAAATGCCATCAACAAAATAAGGCGAATTAAGGAGATAAGAGATTTGATAGTTGTGTCTCGAGTTGTTCAAACCACCATGTCATGCAGTTGGTGATGCTTTGTTTTGAAGCGTTTTAGTGTTAGTTGAAGCTCTCGCTCTTTAAATAGAATTAGAAGGTTTCCATTGAAATTCGATGTGTGTAAAATAAATATTTAAGGATCTTAAGTAGATAATGTAGTTGATGTTGTGGTTTTAAATGCTATTAAAGTTACACGGGATTTTACATGTTATGATTAAAACCAATAAAAGATTAAGGGGATTTTACAAAATCAATTAGATATCCAGTGTTGATTGGAATAATTTGTTTGTGATTTAGGTTTGTTTGTTGTGGTTTGATTATCTTGAAGTACTTGGTTGTGGTATTTGGTTTGTTGATTTGTTTGAAATTTGACGCAGTTGGATTATGAAAAAAATAAATTTTACCCTATTACCAAAATCTAAATTTGGTGTAAAAATAAGCTAAAAAGGCTAAAGAAAAAAAATTATATTTTACTTAATTTTTCCTGCTAAAAAGTGTCGCTAAAAAGGTGTCGACCGAATTTTTTTTTTACCCTATTACCAAAATTTGAATTTGATGTAAAAATAAGTTAAAAAGGCTATAGAAAAAGATTACAAGAATTACTTAATTTTTCCGCCAAAAAGTGTCGCTAAAAGGGTGTAGTATGGTTATACATATATATTTATACTATATTTATATATATATATCTATATATATATATATATATTTATTTATATATATTTATATATATATATTATATCTATTTTCATCAAACCGCCTCCCTATTTTATCAAACCAATGACCAAAATTAAGCTTCCGCCGTGGGTTTTGGAGTATCTCGCTGCACCTAGGTTAAACTTTCACTTCACTCGCGGCCGTAGTAAACTCGCGCCTCATTTTTGTTAACTCGCTGGCATCAATAAAATAATCAAACCGCTGCCAGTTGGTAACTCGCCGTGACAATAGAGCAACTCGTTGCTATTGTGTGTTTAAGAACTCGCCTTATGTTTTTCTTAGTCACCGTGTATATTGTGCAACTCGCCGGCCTTTAAAGTAATCATGCCGCCGTGGTTTTTGAGTTTTGTCAGGCAATTATAACGTTTTCCTTTTTGCATAATTTAATGATCACTCGTATTGTAACCTGTCAACAGCTCTAAAATAAGCAACCCGACCACCTTAATTGGCATACCGCCCATGTAATATTTTAAATATTATTAGCAACTCGCCTTGTCTAGTCAACTCGTGTCTTGTGACACTTTTCCTTAAATTGTGTATCTTGTTTCCTTTGCTATCAAACCGCCAACTTTGAACACCTAAGGACGAATTGACAATATTTCACCAATTGAGCTTATTTTCCTTTAATCTTAGCTTGACAATAATACTAGTGGGTTTTTGAAGTTTGTAAACAAACCCTTACTCGTTATTCCTTTGTGGATTCTTCAAAAATTGAAGCAACTCTCCACGAAGAAGGAGAACACCAAATAAATTCGACTCTTTTAAGCTAGATTTCGAACTAGATGCTTGTGTATCACTTGTATTGGCAACAACATACCTTGTTTATCATGTAGAGCAAGAGAAACAACAAGATTAACCAACCTAATAAGCAAAAAAAAATAAGTTTTGAGCCGTGGGGTTTTTTGATCAAAATAAGCCACGAAATTTGAGCTTATTAACCATAAGAATCACCACGCTTTCCACTTAGGCTATCAAGTTTAAACACACCTTAACACGTCTTTCTTTGAGAATCGACCAAAATTAGGCAACTCTCCACGAAGAACACTAACCTTTTAAAGCTTATAATTCGAACTTTGAGCTTGTATAACACACGAAATTGATACAACCTAGCCTCTTTGATGTGTAGAACAAGAGAAGATCAAGATTAACAAACCATTAGACCCCAAAATTTTTTTTGAGCCGTGGGTATTTTTTCCAAAAATAAGCCACGAATTTGAGCTTATTTAACCATATGAATCAATCACGAATCCACCCCATGGCTCTGATACCAATTGTAGGTTCCCTAATTCACACAAACATGTATAGATCTAAAGAGATCTAGAGAGAGAAAGTTAGAGAGAGAGAATAGTTGAGAGAGAAAAGATAAACACACTAAGAGTGTGTGTAAAATGACTAGTTGCTTACCTCTTCCAAAGTTGGAAGAGGTATTTATAGTTCTTACAATACACCGGGTATTAGTACCCGGTTCAATACCGAAAGTCAAACGTTTACCTATTAAACTACGAGCTATATTGAACAGTAAAATACATGGGGTGACCGAGTCTTTTTCTAATATCTAACACATTCTCCTCACACAACAAACACAAGAAGCACAAGCTTCTCTCACTCTTTGGCTATAAATAGAATATGATTCTCTTTATTTTAGGGAATTAGATTTTAGGATTAGTTTAGGTTTATTTTTCAGTCTTATTTACTGCTTATTTCAGCTTATTTCATTTTAATGTATTTACTTTTTCAAGCAATGTAACTTTAAAGTTTTAATGAAATACAAGTTTACAAGTGAGTTTATAAACCCTGTGTTTCTGTTCCATTAATTCTCCTAAAAATCACCACAGCTTATTGGATGAAAAGCCAGACCTGGAAGGGCTTTTAAGACAATACCAGCTTATCATAGATAAGCTGGAGCTTGTAGAATAAGCTCTATAGAGCAATATTGATCCCTGTTTAGCTGGGATAAAGGTACTATCTCTTTTACTTTAAACTTAGCTTATTGTATGATTTGCTTATTTTCTGCTTACTCTCTGCTTATCTTTGCTTATTTGTGCTTAGTTTATCTAAATATAGCTTAAAGTGTTTAGTTGATAGTTTAAATTAGTTTAGATCAAGTCATTATAGTATCTGTCATAGTTTTAATCAAAACATCTTATTAAGGTAGCTTATTGTTAGATGCTTATTTGCCTTAGGTCTTGGCTTACTTGTTCTTTCTTTGTATAATGTTTAATCTGTTTAGGGATTCCAAGGCTTAATTGGATCTATTTAAGTTGAAAATTTGGCCTTAAGACTTTTAAGGGGTGTTTGGCACAAGTAGTTAAAACTATCTAAGTTGCATTAAGGGGTTAAGTCAGAATCAATAAGCTCATATATGGATAAAATGAAAGTTTTCATAAGCTAGGATCAAGTCTTGTTTGGTTTTGAAGAAGTTTTTTTAAATCTGTTAGTGCTTAAATTGTGTTAATCTGCTTATTAGCTGTTTTCATAAATTTATGCTTAAGGTGTTAATTTAGTGTTGAGAATGGGTCTCATTTGGGATTGTATAAATATGTTTTGAGTTCCAAGTCTTTGGAAAAACCTTTTGAGCATTTAAGATAAAAAATAGTCAAGATTTACCATGTTTGAAGGCC
>BQNB010013835.1:0-57921 GCA_026074375.1 Tanacetum coccineum
GACAAATCAGAAACAGGTACTGAAACAAATGACGATAAACCCTCTGCAGCTAACCCTTAACAGGAAAATGAAGAATTAAGCCCTGAAGAAGATTTCGATGGTTGGTTAAAAGCAGAGATGGAGAAACACATGTGTGGGCAAGATAAGGAGAGTGAGGAGGACGTATTAATCGACATTCTCAAATCACTAGTTGGCGAGTGCAAGTCAGTTTACACCAATAAGAGTACTCAAATCGAAACATCTTCTCGCGGGACTAACGAAGTCCAGGGCATGTCTTTTGTTGCGGATGATGAAGAAGGGGACACTTCAGGAGCCTTACCATGCCAACTACCACCTAAAGAATTGAACCCAGGGAGTTTCACTCTTCCTTGCACAATTGGTAATCTTAATTTGTATGCTATGGCAGATTTAAGAGCTAGTGTTAATGTAATGCCTAAATCAATATTTGAACATTTAAAACTAGCTAGATTTAAGGAAACCAACATGGTAGTCGAGATGGCTGATATGATAAAAAAAGGCCCCATTAGGAATAGTAGAAAACATCCTAGTAAAAATCAATAAGTTCCTATTCCTTTCTGATTTCGTAATTATTGACATGCTAAGAGAACCTAATGAAACAATGATTCTGGGTAGACCATTTTTAGCAGCAATACATGCTCAGATTGATGTTTTCAAAAGAGAAATTTCATTAGGAACAGGAGAGGATACAATGAAGTTTGATATGGATGGAGGTATAAGTCACTCTAGAATTCCTGTTGAAAAGATTTACATGGCAAGCTCTGTTCATGAAGAGGAGTACTTTAACCCCCTTAAAATTGAAAATGATGTATTTTACTTTGAATCCCCTGCATGTTTGCTATTCGAGCAACACACCCAATCTTATGATAATGAAAGTGTAGACACCCTTGATTCAGCTAGTAGTATTTAGGGACTTGAAGATAATCATGAGGATGAAGTACGAACCCCAAACTTAGAAAGAATAGTATCAAGATGGCATGTGTGTAAACCTGTTTGGGTATTTTATGATAATAAATGTGGAAAGGATTGTGGGATGTGGCCTACATGTAATCCTGATTTAAGCTTTTGCAGTGAATACGATGCTATTTATGGAAAAGGATAGAATGGGATGCTCGAACAATGGATGTGCTTTCGGGATCATGAAAGACAAAGTGTTGGAGGAAATCGAATGATATTTACTGACTTCCTTAAGGTAAGGTATGGGAATAAGATTATAGACGATACAACTCGTGAGAGGCGATACTACGAGTGGGTTGCACAGAATAGCGAATTTAATGATAACGGTATCTCACATGAAGCAACAATGTATGATAACCCATGCAAGTATCACCATGAATACCCCTACTCATACTTTCCTCAGAAGAGTAAAAGCATGCCAAAACTAGGGGATACTGAATTTAATAAAGGACATTCAAATATAAAGACCTACTTCCCTGACTTCCCACAACCATAACTTAGAAAACCAAGGCTTAGGAACTATTCATTCAAAGAGTGGTTAAAAATTAAGTTGGGACATACTGTTACACCCCGACAAAGGCGGAAACACGGGTATGCGACAAGAATGATCAATCATAACACAAGATACAAAATAGAGAAGTTCTAAAATGCATTAATGAAAAAGTGTCATGAAGATCATCCACCTCAAGTGCAGACTTGAGTGAAATCCCAACAAGAACACATCACATAGTCACTTACAAATCCGAATGCCCATGCAGGGGTCCATACACTCTTAAAGATCAATTCTCAAGAAAACAAATCCATAACATATTTCAAAAGCAAGATCTCTCAAACATGATCCATACAGGATATACTTAAAGTCTGCTATCACACATCTCAACCTTAACGATCATTCTCTTCACCTAAAAATGATACTCGAAAACGTCAACAATAATGTTGGTGAGCTCGTAGGTTTGAAGGAAACCGAGTCGTTGTGCCAATATCTCAGACAGTTGGACAATTGTGCTATATGATAGTGAATATATGCAAACAATCACAACCCATGACTTAGCATCCCCGCTAATCATGTACCAAGACCTAGCATCCCCGCTAGTCTTATCACCAGCGTGTACCACCGCTCTTAAGGACGCAACCCTGAATGTCTTACCGCACCTAAAGCCTACCAGCTGGAGCTATATATAGGGCGAAGTTCATAAGTCCCACACAGAAGTTCCACACAGAAAGTTCCACACAGCATATCGTACCAACACATATCATTCACATAACAGTCATAAGCACATAAATTAAATTCTAGAAAACATTATCACAAAACACATTTGAGTTATCATTCCCCCCCCCCGAACAGAAAAAGATTTAAAAAGTGTGAGGCTACAAGAACCTCACCGTCGAGCAAAGCCTCAACCAATCCAACGTCAGTATCACACAAGCAAATCAACGAACGTCCGCACACGACCTAGTCCAGTTTAAACGTCCTATATTATCATTTATTACCAAAATAGTTTTTCAGGTTTGATGCATAGAGGTCAGACGCATGTTGTAAGGTTAAATTTAATAGTTATTAGAGAAGCCACATTGATGGTTGACTGACTTAACTCCAAAGATACCATCATCAAAACCCATAAATATTCTCATACTATTTACTGTAAATATTTAAGATTTCAACATAATAAATATTTATAATATACTTCGATAAGTCTATTCGGTACACTTAGTTACAATAATTATACCATTTATACTATACGAATTGAAACGTTTGTTTGCGTTAAACATTTTAAAAGAGTTTTGAGAAAAATTATATTTTTTATCTTTTAGTCGGCGTATTAAAATAATAAAATAATAATATTTTATTATTAAATAAAAAGATCACGTTTTAAGTAAAAATTCTAAGTATAGGCTTTTTACAAAATTTCGGCATGACCCGTACGTTTATATGACGTTCCCAAGGTTTTTAAACCTTATTTTCAAACAAATTTCCAACATTTGGACACCTTCCGACCAAATTCCAAAATCACATTTCACGGCGTTTACCAAAATACATTCTCAAAACGACTTTCAATATAACTTCTTAAGTATTTTTCACTTCCCAAAAGTTTGTCAAAACGACTAGTTAACTCTTATTGGGTTTTAAGGCCGAATAAAGATCCATTATGGTTTTACTTATCCAAAATACACTTTTAGCTCAATATCAAAATTCGATAATAGGTATAAGTTTAAAACAATAGCTTAACCAAAATAATCCTGACCTCAATAAGCCACAATAAGCTATGACTTATTGTGCTTATTGGGCCGTGAGCCCAATAGCTCCAAAACCACATTAATAAGCTTAAATATAAGCTAATAAGCTACGTAAGGTATTCGGCTATCACCGTAAGCTACCAAAATAATCCATAAAAATACGACATACTAGAGTAATCACCAAAAACACTTTCCTTGATAGTCTTAAAATTTTCGTGATCTTATAAGCCCATTCGAGCCAAAAAAAATAAGCCAAATAAGCCACAAAAAAATAAGCTACATAGCAAGCAAAATTTTCAACCATCACGACCATGATATCAAAACTATAAAACCCGTTTGTCCTTTTTTGAATTCGACACAAACAAACACCCTTTTTCATTCGTTTCGCTTTTAAGTTTTTGATTTTTATGACGATCAACTTGTACAACTAACATCTATACATCATTAACTATACAAAAGGACAAGTTAAATTTAAATTTGAAAGACTTAGAAGAATTGTCTTCAAAATAAATTCTGACGCGAACCGGACAACCCAAACGTTGTTTTAAGGAATACTCGAACACTAGAATCACCCCGGAAATACTCTAAACCACCACATTTTTTTATCAAAGTTTGAAAGAAAATTGTTGTTTTGTGAGTGCATTAGATTGGTCCGAAAACTAGCGAACACACAAAGATGTGTGTGTGTGTTTAGCCTTAATTTATAAAGCGAACAGATGTTATACAGGTACTTATTAGTCGTAATTGGTCTTGTATTGTAATAGGCTAGTCGGGTTCAATGGGCTTGGATTGTAATCTAATATTGTCCATGTTTCGGGCTCAAAGCCCAAGAAAAGCCAAGCCCGGCCCAAGTTAGAAAGCCCATAAGCCATACTCAGGCTTCAAGGCTTATAAAATAGAACCCTCTCCACACATGGAGAGGGTGTTGGTTACCATTTCATCACTTGTGTGTGTGTGTGTAATCTTCCATCTCTAGTTTTCTCTCTAATAAATCTTCCAACTTTTCTCTTATCTCTTTTCTAGTTTTTGCTTATTGGTATAGCTTATTATTGTGAAATGGATTAAGCTTTTGGGATAACATTTGGTATCATCCCCACGGGTGGTGTATAGTGTGTTGTGGTTTCGTTGCTTATTGAGCTTATTGATTCGGCTTATTATAGTTTTTTTTAATATTTCGTTAGTTTTCATTTTTATAATCACTCGGCATAATTTTTTCTTTGGCTTATTATTTTTTTTTCCTCTTTTCATTCACCTTAAAAAAAAAAAAAATTAAAATTATTCGTCTTCATATTTTTGGATTTGTTGTGGTTATCTAGCGTCACAACTGTTTGATTTGTTGGGCTTACTGCTCATAATTTTTATCTTTGGGCCGTTACTTGTTTTTGTTGGTATAACAGTATTGAACACGTTTAAAACATATGATTTGTCTTTTATAAGTGTTTAGTTGCTTATCTTTCAATTTTTGTTGTTTGTTTTTGGCTTCCTTTAAAACACAAGAGCAACACTCTTACAAAATCGTCCAAATTAGTAGCTTATTTAGTTTTGTGGTAAACGTAGTTTTTACTTGGCTTAAAAGCTTTTTCGGGTGAAAAGAAGAGAAGAAGAAAACGTGCACTCTAAGTGTTTGATATTTGGTCTCGACCGAACGAGTAGTTTTTTCGAGGATCGAACGAGTAGTTTCTTCGAGGATCGATCGAGTGTTTTCTTTCAAGGACCGAACGAGTAGAAAAAGGAAGAGGATCGATCGAGTACATCGAACTAGTGGCCATCGAATGAGTAGCATCGAACTAGTGACATCGAACTAGTGGCCATCGAACGAGTAGCATCGAATGAGTAGCATCGAACTAGTGACATCGAACTAGTGGCCATCGAACGAGTAGCATCGAACGAGTAGCATCGAACTAGTGACATCGAACTAGTGGCCATCGAACGAGTAGCATCGAACGAGTAGCATCGAACGAGACCATCGAACGAGAGACAATCGAACGAGACCATCGAACGAGTGGTTTTTCTATAGGACCGAACGAGTACTCGTTCACGTGTTTTCGGTTTTCGGTTTCGAGTGTCGGTAATCTACGTGACTTATAACGTATACCGTTCCGATCGTGTCGTCGTTTCGATCAACGTGGTATATTCGGATTTTACCGACGATAACCGATCGAGTTCAAAAGATCAAAAACTTACAATCGTCACTTAATGTTAAAATTCATACGAAGCAGAAAGACCAAATAGTAGTATACACGTTTTTAAAATTTGTTATATTTTCGCAATTTACACTTTAAGGCCTCAACTTTAAATAGTTCATTTTTTCCATTTAAGTTTTAAACTTGGCTTATATTAAAATCCTTTTAAATTCAATAATTTTTTCATTTTTTTTTCTTATTACTTTAAACTTTTAATATTTGAGCTCTAATTTTTAGTTTTACATTTTAGTTTTCATAATTTTCCCATTTTAGCCCTTTCGTTGTAAGAAATTTCACCGTTCATTAAACGTTTTAGCTATCACAAATCGTTACAAAAGTTCAAGTTCTTTCATCAACAAACAACATTTTCACCCAATCACCAATAATTTTTGTTTTAAACGTTTTCTCTTGATTTTGAATAATCCCGTGAAAGTTATACGATTCTTTTCTCTATTTTAATCAAAGATTTGTAAAATCCCGTGAACATTAATTGATTTCAATCCGAATCCACAACAACAATGCACTTTTATCTACTAAGATCGCGATTATCCATTCTCACAGAACATCACTAATGTCAGAATTCATAATACCAATTTGTCAAACTCAAGAACATCAAGTGTTCTTCAAAATGACACAGTTTCTTCGTGTTCAATTTCTAAAGTTCAAGAGAAGACACAACTTTCAAGAATTAAATGCATGAAAATTCTCGTGAGCAATTTCATTCACAACTAAAGTTTCGTTCAACAGAAACTCTACAAATTTTGGTACGGCTCCCAATAGCCCTATCTTCAAGAGAACATTCTCCTCAGACTTGATTACTAAGAACAAACATCTAATCCAACAGAAATAAACAATATTCTCAGACTGATATGCCAAGATACTATGACAAAACTCAGAACAACGTTAGAAATGCCTTTACAGTTCAGAAATCAAAGTGCTAATGCAGGAAATTATACAAGATATGATGCTTCAACGGGATCAATTTTAACGATGCAATGATCTTTTAACATGGATACCCTCGATGAATATACATGCTTGAGTTTATATCATCGTCAACAACGAACTACCACATTTTGAAACAAAAGAAGTTGATGGCAAAACCAACAAGAAGATCATTCAAATCCAATCCAAGCATTGAATATTGATTCATTGAAAGTTGATTTAGTTGTCATACAAAACACTTGTTCTAAGAAAGAAGACAGTAATTCAGAGACAGCATCCCAACAAATTAGTAAAGGAATTCATCTTGATTCTGGAAACAAAAAAAAGATGTGCATGCAATCAAATACATAAATGTCAAAAGCAAAAGAAAGATGCATGACAGGTATATTTCGATTCTCTTCATTCACACCTTCAAGTTCCTTTCAAAAGTATGGACTTAAAAGGCTCTCGCATCTAACATGGTTCAAACGGCATTCATTGTCACTCTTTGGGTGTCAAATGATGTTGATACTTCACAAGAGAACAAATGCTCCTCAACGTAGATCAACTACAAAAGCAACTTGACAAAGATGAATTTTCAAGAAGTATGGCTCCAGTGACAAATCCTTTTGGGTGGTAGACAACCAGTTGCTCCAAAAGTTCATCTGATTCAAGTAACATTGGGATATGACAGTCAAATGACAAGCACGTATACTCTTCTTTGAATACACTGGAATCCGGAGGTTTCAACATCTTTCAGAGATACACTACTCCAACACCTGGTAATGTTAAGAATTCCGTTTGCTGAAAGAACAACTTCATTCAAATGACATATGAAAGAAAGGGTGAAGAAAAGACATAAGTGCAGGGAACGCAAGAGAGTACGATTGATACGGGTAAAGCATTGGATGCTGATTTGGTTAACACAGCAAGCATTAGGACAGACTCAATAGTGCAAGATGACAGCAGCAGGTCAGAGAATGATACATATGCTGATGATGCAGATATCAGACCCATTTATGATGAAAGACCAAAGGTCTGAGGTACTAATAGATCTGATGCTGAATGCAATATCTTTGCTAACAGGACAACGATCATACAACTTAGCGAACCTAAATCCAATTAATGAAGGTAGGGTTGACCAGTATCCTAAACATGTCTAGTTAATAAGATCCTATGGCATGAGCATCACCTGATAACCAGACAACTGAATACTCAATAACAATACATCAGAGTCAGAAAATATTTTTGCGCAAAAAGACAGTTGCCCAATTTCCAAAAAGATTTTTCAAGATGGAAGCACATTGCCATGCTCTCTATAACTTAAATATCAAAAACCATCTTAAAATCAGGCACACATGGTCAAATTTTGAATGAACAAGTAATGAAAGCCAAGATTGAAAAGGAAATTGAGCACTTGAAACAATGAACAACGAATAGAACATAGTGTGGCTACATTACTTAAGGAAAATGAGACTTTTGAAACAGCAATACAAAGATATGTATGATCTATTGAAAGATCAAGAGATCTAAGACACAGAACATACAACAACTTTGCTTGCTAATAATGCTGATTTAAAAGCTCAAATTCAAGAAAAGGTTTTTGCAATTGTCTGCTTTGAAAAATGAATTAAGAAAGTTAAAAGGAAATAAGTGTAGATACTAAGTTTTACGAAAACGATCATTCTGTGGGGAAACCGATGTTACCCAACACTAAGATACCAATCAGATGTTAGAGCAAGCCGAAGCGTTTGAAAATCTGAAAAGGGGCACAAATGTGCAAAACTCGACGGTTTGCCTTCCTCAAGTGTGATGAGGAATAAGAAATTGTCAAAACCAGTCACTCAACATTATTTGCCTAAGAAACTTAATACCTGCCTTGCAAAACCTAATCATGTGATTGCATCTAGCTCATCTAGAAATAGTTCTAAGAACAATGCCAAGATTTAGTTCAAATACAGTTCATAATCATAAACTAGAAGCGAGCTTAAAAAAAGATACAAGAAAGATATAGGAACTTAAAAACTAGTGTGATGCCTTATGCTAGATTTCAAAGCACTGCTGATGATAGCAAACCAAAACCTAGGAGCTAACAATCAAACATCTAGAGTTTGCCTGTATCCTAAGAGTAGTCGCGTTACGATGAGACGGCTGTAGCCCAAAGGCAGATCACGTCTAAGAGTTCTAGTTCTTTTTTATAAGATTCCAAAAACTTTGTTTGTTCTACATGTTTATAGTGTATGGACTATAATGCAAATCATGAGCTTGTATAACAAAAACTCCTGAACGGAAGTAAACTCACGGTGCTAAGATTCAAATCCCATAAGACCTATGAAACAGTAACAAACGCCGAGGATCAAAAGAGTCATGACAAAAAAACAAGGTAGGTCAGATCTTCTCCAAGAGATAGGTTTTCCATCTAATATATAAACTTTTCCGCTGTGTATGAAGAAAAACATCTTCTAGATTCTGATCTAGGTGGAAACCCACGGGTAGAATTTTCAACTGTTGGTCTAAGTTGATCCTACAGAAAGTATTCAACTCATGCACAACCAAGGTTGACAGTGAACCACCAACCCCACATGGTTCCAATTGTACGATAAGTCGATCCCGAAATATTTATGTATGCAAACAAACTCTGGATTTAAGAAGTGCATGGTACAATCACTCAATGGACAAAAGCAATGAACAAAGAATTGACTTAAGTGTAGGTGCCACTTATACAAATGTAAAGCGAGGTAAAAACTCAGAGTATGGTTTGCTGAAAAAGATGATATCTCAGAAACCAGTTGCCAAGAAATGGTTTCACAAAAGATGAACAACAATCTAAATGGCTGTCTCAGGCCTTCGATCCTTCAATGTCAAAATGGACGTCCTGTTCGACGAAACATTTTCACTGCCTCCAAAAACCTCAATGTCCAATGACTTTTGATCACAAACAGATCAAGCCTACAAAACTCAATGTCAAATTGACGATTGAACAAGAAGCGGTTTCAAGCCTCGAACCACAATGTCCAACAAAGTTTCATCAAGTCAGCTGAGACATGTAACAACGTCAAATAGCTGGTATTTGCTATTCGGTGTATCCTTTGTTCGACCGAATAGCTGCAATGGAGTAGAAATCAAGTTTGTTTTAAAAGTCTTCCGCGTTACAAGGACTAACTGGATGCATCCTGTTAAACTTCAACAATAACCTGATTCAACTTCATCTACTTCAACTCTAGCAACAACTGTCACTGCTGATGGAAACTTCGACTTGTAAATATTTTTTTTTCTCTTTATTTTGATTTGAAAAATATTTTTGAAAAAGAAAAAACAAAAATATAAAACCAACAAAAAGAAAATAGAAAAAATATAACACCTAGAAAAACAAATACGAAAATCAAAAATATTTCAAAAATAACAAAAAATATCTTCTCGACACTGACTCTTGGAAATCGATAACAATTACCGTACCTAGAAAATGTTGATTACGACATCGACACGGACGTGTAATGAAGTTCGAACAGAGTTACAAATGCTTTCAAAACATGTCATTTCTAAATTTTTCTCTATGACTTATGTACATTTTCAGTGCATAACTCAGACCCGAATGTAATAGGGAAGTGTACGCTTTAGTGCGCTAACTCTAAAAATAGAAGAGAAGTCATCTATCATGTTTTTTCAAAACGTTGAACACAATTTTTCGAACAGAACTTTCAATGTCAAAATTGTCTAACAATTATAAAATTTGTGTCTGCCTTTTTCATATAAAAAGTGTATTTGTTAAAAAATTGTGTGTTCAACACGTCCCTTCCTCACTAATTTTCAAAGAATTGTAAAGTACTAGAATTCATTTTATGTGAATCAATTTCTGGAGGGGGGAGCTTTTTTTAAAACAAAAGCCTTTTAATGGTGTTGGGTACTTCTCATAGCAGTCAATTTTATGTATTCCCAAACACATTTGTGAAATAAAAATTGGAAACTTATAATGTCAATTATTAATATACATTGTTCACTAAGGCATCTCACTCCGTCTTACAACAGTTTGTGTGTCAATATCAATTTTTCATTCGCACAGTCCAAGTTTTAATAAATATTGGTATCTCCACATATACAGTTGAAGGGGAGCTATGCAGAATCAGGAATTCATATAGCAATATCGTGGTTATATAAATTTTTCTCCCATGGAAATTTTTATGTCAAATTTTAATCAAGTTGGTATTTTCAAATACTAAGTGTTTTATTATGTAAAAAAAATAAGGGTGATAAATTGTAATTAAAATATGAATAATAGGAGAAGTGATCTTAGACTCTAAAGTGCATACTCTGCCCTTGCATGTGCAAAACAATTTGAATCTCGAGCACATAGTGTAGGGGGAGTATTTGACAATAACAAATGTCAGAAAATGGTTATTGATGGTTGTCGTCTCTATACCCAACAACCTAATTAATTTCACTACGATTCTAGTAAGTCAAAAAGGTGGTTAGGGATAGGTATAATCCTACGATCGCAACCAAAACCAGGAGGGGATCTACCCAAGGACACTCCATAGTTAAGAAATACCTGTCCTTGAGGTATGAATGAAGAAGAATGTTATAAGGGAAAAATGCAGACTAAGATTGAGCTAACACTAAGAACATACACAACTAAGGTGTTAGTAATGACTTCTTGTAAGCATTGAAGTGGTTGAAGAATTAAATAAGAAATGGTATGGATAAAGGGTGAAAAGAAAGTAAGCCCTCCACACAAATTAGGCAGAAGAAACCCGTGGGTCAATACATAATCTATCGAAAATCACAATTATAATGTTGATATTGAAGAAAGAAGTCGTCATGGACCCAGTGATGCAAATGCACAACCCTTACCCAGCCTTTCGGTTTTTCTCCTCATTCAAAAATAACTTGTCTCATTTGACACATGGAGATACACACTTATCTTTAAACATCTCACTCCGAGATTAGTTGATATGATAGGGTGGCCAGTCGTTGCTGACCAGGCCTTCCATTTACTAAAACCAAAGTGCAACAAATCGGAGTCTAGAGCGCTAAAAAAAAAAAAAAAATAAAAAAAAAAAAGGAATGAGATCAAACTATATATAAATCTCATTAGGACACAATGTCAAAATACACTTGTTGAACACCATAAAGTTCACAAGTTGTAACAAAGAGTCCTACGCATTATCCTTGAGATCTTGCCAGAACATCCGAGTGATACTTAAGTATTCACAGTGAAGATGGAAATCCTGCTTGAGCCAACATCAAACAAGCTCTTGGTAGGTGACTTGCAAGATTCTATATGAATCAAGCTTGTGATAACTGGATATCAATTTTGGTCCAGTAAATGAATTGACGACTTAATCAGAAAGATAGTAACTATCTGATTCACTCTTACCGTGTTGTCTGCTTTGAGACGTTCCGGTAATGAGAACTAGCAAGCATGGTGAATCTAATACATCTGTGTTAGAAGATCCTACGCTTTGAGCTGGAAACCCTGTCAAGGAGATTCTTTGAATCTACCTGATCACAGGTATAGTATTTATACTATAAAACGGGAAACCGGAGGTTAATGCAACCGAAGTCAAGATGAATGACAAAGCCATATTCATCTTTTATTGCTAACTGTCTTATTTCAGGTTTAGACGACGGTGTTGCAGCCTCATTCCAGCGAAGTCGGATTCATAAACCACATGCTCATACTCAAGCTTTCAAAGTCAATCATTCAACGTCAAGATAGTTGATTCTAATCTTCCCCACCATCAAAGAGCCTCAAAGTCAAATAAAGAATCATCAATTGGGGAGATTGTTAGACTTATAATCACATATGTCAAACAAGAATGTAACAAGTATGAGCATGTTGGTCAAGAGCACAAGTTGATCAAGGAAGTCAAATCAAGATGATTCAAGTCAAGGAGATGATGCAAGATAACGATCTCAAGAATTCAAAGTCAAAAGATAAAGGCTCAAAATCAAGATCACAAAGCATGGATGAACAAAGCCATTACAAACAAGACAAGACCATAACAAGGCAAAGCATAAACGTCAAACGTCATATCTTCAATGTCATCGGTGGTACAGAGGAGTTTGAAGAAAGAGACCTCAACATTGGGGGAGATTGTTAGCCTTAATTATATTAAGTCAAACAAGAATGTTATCGGTCTTAGAAAGTCAAACTAGGTCTTGTATTGTAATAGGCTAGTCGGGTTTAACGGGCTTGGACATTAAACTAATATTGTCTATGTATCGGGCTAAAAGCCCACGAGAAGCCAAGCCCGGCCCATTTAGAAGCCCATACGCCTCACTTAAGGCAAAAGGGTATAAATATCCCTTCACCACACTTGGTGAAGGGTGTTGGTTACTTTTCTATCTTTTGTAACTCACCATTTTCTATCTAATCTTCTTGTTTCTCTCTCTACTTTCTCTCTCTAAGATTTCTTCTTATTTCTTGCTTATTGGTGCTTATTAATAAGTTGTGTTTGGATTATATCGTGGGATAACATGTGGTATCACTCGCCAAGGGGTGTGTAGTGTTTGTTGGAATCAATTTTTGGCGCCGCTGCCGGGAGGTGTGATCGATTATCGTTTCGTTTGAAGATTAGTTTTTGAAGACCCTCCCTCATGAAGTTATTATTCCCGTTTGTGAATATTTTTTTTTTTAAATATATAAAAAAACCCAAATATTTTTCATTTTCTTTTATTAGTAGTAGTATAAGATAAAAAAATCAAGAAAATAAAAACATAAAAAAAATTGTCCTTAATCAAGAAATAAAAATCATCATCAATATAATGCTTGCATCTTGAGCATTATCATAATAAGTTCTCAAACAAAAGATTCAAAACTTGCCTTTGTGTCACTAGCGACGTACGACTCACCTTTAAAAGTTTAAACAAACTCTAAGCGGGGTATAAGGAGGGTTGTTCCGAGGAACTACGACCCTAAAGGAGAAAGGTTTTTAATAGCTTCGCGCTTTCCTACTCCTCCGCTCCTTTGTGTGTTTTTCTTTTAAAGAGCTACCGTGAAGCTTGTCGATTATTGGTTATTCAATCTCGTTTTGTCCATTAAAATAAATTGTAAAAAAAATTGAAAAAAAACCAAAAATATTTTTCTTTTAATCTTTTTAGTGCATGCATACTCGTTCTTCTTCTAATCTCGTTGGTAATTCTTCTTCTAATCCAACCACCACAAACCCCAAACGTCATAACCGTAGACGTTCAAATCAAAGAGTCGAATAGTTCGCTCTTGAAGAATCACCCGTAGTTACGATGGCCGATCAACGTACTATGGCAGAATTGCTCCGTGCACCCACCGAGGGTTATGCGGAGGCAATCGTGGTTCCTCCAATTCTTGCTGAGCATTTCGAGCTCAAGCACAGTCTCATTAATATGATGACTTCGGACCAATTTTTAGGACTTGAGAAAGACAATCCTCATGACCACATCCGTTGGTTCAACAAAATAACCTCCACAATCAAATACAAGGATGTGCCAAATTCAGCGATTAAGCTGATGCTTTTTCCTTTCTCTCTTGCGGGGGCAGCCCGTCGTTGGCTTGAAAAAGAACCCCCTCGTTCCTATTATCTAACTGGGTGGATCTGTGTCCAACATTAATTATTGTATTATTTCCCCCCTCAAGAACGACAAACCTTCGAAATGAAATTTCTAATTTTCAACAATAGTTTGATGAATCGTTTCATGAGGCGTGGGACTGATACAAAGATCTCCTTCGTGCTTGTCCTCATCATGGTTTTACTGAATTGCACCAACTTGGTAATTTCTACAATGCCTTGAACCCGGCCGACCAAGATTCCTTGAATTCTGCCGCCGGTGGTAAAAAAATTTTTCTATCTTTGGGGGGGGGAAAAAAAAAAATCAAAGAAGTACTCAAGATGTGTTGTCGATTATCGAAAACAAATCCAAGGTCCGCAATTTTCCCAAACAATCGGTTGTTTTGACAAAGTGAGAATCATGGAGGGAAATTATTATTCCTCCGTTATAGCCAAGCTTTCTCACATTAAATCAGCCAGTCGAGTGCTGTGACTAACGTTATGACGGCTATTCTCAATCAATTTCTAGCTACACCCCACCTCCAGCTTCCGTAAATGACGTTGAGGAGAATTTGCGTTTACTTGAGTGGGTCATCAATCCTTATTATCAGTGTCTCGCCGCCGGATGGGCATCACTTTCCTGGTTTAATACGGGATAATATTCTTGGATACTGTTGACAGCTAAGCAGCGGGTTAATTATATATGGGTATATACCGTTATCGTCCTCACAGTGTGGGTTAATCAACAAGACCACGGGGTTTTGTTCAAAACCAAAAATGGGCAAAATAAAAACCTAAAACCGTTTAGCCACCTCAAGGGATATAACGAGGAAACATTTCATCAAAATCCAAATTATCAAGCTCCAGCTCAAAAACCAAACCAAAGTGTTCTGTAAGTGAATTGGAGATATTTATGTAATTAAATAGATTTTAATATGAATTCCATGCAAGCTCAAATTCAATAATGTGAAAAATGGTTAAGAATGAAATTCAAAATCAATTCAAGCTTCAATGTCAAAATCAAACTAACGTTCTTAAGAACATGATGGCTAGTTTCTTTCAAATGAACACCGCTTCTACCTCGGGTACGGGATCTCTCCCTAGCAACACCGTTGCTAACCCGAAGGGTGAATTGAAAGCCATTACCACCCGAAGTGGTCTTGTTCTTGATGGACCTACCGTTCCCATGCCTCCTCCATTCATAAATCCGGAGGAGGATGAACGTGTAGAGGAGACTTTAACGGACCCGGAACATGGTGAGTATACCATTAAGGTCCCACCTCCTCAAGTCCAAAAAGCTAAACCTCCTTCTCAAAGAAACTTTGTGATTCACCAAAGGGATCCTCGTTACCCTCATATTCCTTATCCTTCTCGAATGAACCAAGAGAAACAAAAAGAAAAAGATGAAGTTCAAATTCATAAATTTTGGCAAATGTTTAAACAACTTCACATCAATATCTCTCTTGCCGATGCATTGATTTTAATCCCAAAATATCAAAAGATGCTTAAGTCTCTCCTTTCCAACAAGGAGAAACTTATTGAATTGGCAAACACACCCCTCAATGAAAATTGCTCAGCGGTTATCCTAAAGCTTCCCAAAAAGCTAGGTGACCTTGGGAAATTTCTCATTCTGTGTGGTTTTAGCATAAACTTGATTCCACTCTCGGTGTGGAAAGATTTAGGATTACCCGAGCTTATTTCCACCCAAATGACTCTTGAACTTGCTAACCGTGATATTTGCACTCCAAAAGGAATTGCAAGAGATGTCTTTGTTCAGGTTGGATAGTTCACATTCCCCGCTGATTTGTCTTTGTGATTTTTGGGACGTGAATCCACGTGTCCCCCTCATCTTGGGAAGACCTTTCTTACGGACCGCTCGTGCTTTGATTGACGTTCATGGAGAAGAAATGATTCTCCGTGACGGTAATGAAAGACTAATCTTGAACATGAGAAATGACACTTCAGCTATTCAAACGAACCTCATCAAAAATCAAGCAACATGATTGATGTCTACAATGTTTCACACGAGGATTATTATGAAGATTTGTTTGCAGCAAATCATCCAAGTGGCAATCCAATTCTACTTTCTATTTTAACCATTAACTGCATCCGGAAGTTAATGATGATATCTTTGATCCGGAGGAAGACATTATTGAGAACATGCTAAATCTTGATAAAACTAAAGATCTCCCTCCGTATCATGATAATCAATTAAGTGGCAATCCCACCCCGATTTTCTGGTACCGAGACCAAGTCTTTCTTCTATCTTCCCCCACACTTATCTCCTCGAAGAAAGGATTTAATGGAAAGAATTCAACTGCTTATCTCAAAGTGATTTATTTCCCCATGGTAATAGTAATCTTCATCTCTTCTCCCTCCTTTTCATAATTCTTTAAGTGGCAGTACCACTAGGACTTCAGCATGCCCAGACAAGTTCAACACATGTCTTTTTCAGCATATACCATATCATAGTTTCAGCAAGGTCCTGTATAAAAGATTAGAAGACAAGTGCAAATTCTATCTCGGTATAATGGTATGAAGGGGTTCGATACGCCGTATTGAGTGTCTAGGAAGACAGACTCGTGCAACAAACAATTAAAATGCGACAAACAATTAAAATGATCGGGTTGTCTCCCGGGAAGCACTTTTGTTTCAGCTGGTCTTTAAGTTTGACCTTTTTCTTCTCCTTGTTCATCCTTCATGATTCGCTCACACTTGTAACCGAGAGCGAATTTCTTCATAATCATTCGGCATGATGCGTACTTCTTACAAAATTTCATGCCGAGCACAACGTCTTTTTCCATATCATTATCATCAATGATGGTAAAACCTGAAATAATAGAAAATTTTCTGACGAAAACAGGTATATCTATTAAAGTGTCGGCATGGCTGTCACACCCCCAAACGGGGTCTGGATGGAATTTACATATCCGGGGGCGTGACGTTATAATATACATCATCACAAGATACAAAGAACGAATCTAAGGGTTCATTTGAAAATCCAAACTCATTGCATTAATTAAAATTAGTTAAAGTTTGACATAAGTTTAAAGATAATATGTGAAAGCGAATAAAAGTTTTAGAAATCGACAACAATGTTTAAACAGTAGATAATAGTAATTCTTGAAATTCGGTCCAATGCAAGGCAACACCATAAAGCAAGCAAAGACATCCATAGCTAAGCACCTGAGAAAAACATGCTAAAACGGTCAACATAAAGTTGAGTGAATTCATAGGTTTGAATTTAATATAAAAGTGGACCACAAGTTTACAGTACGCATGTGACAGTTATAGGAGATACAACTTCACATAAAAAGAAATTTACTGTTGCGCTAAGCTCATGACACCGAAGCTCAATTTAAAAGGAACATTTTATATGCCAAATAGAATTACTCGCCCTAAAGGTATCTGACCAAGATCACCTATTGACAATCCGACATGGTATATATCCGTTTGTTCGGGACCTCCGAATCTAGTAAGCGCTACTTACCCGGATAGGGATAATTACTCCCAATAGATCTATTTACAACATTCGCGCTTACTTAACCAGTACGGCGGTTAAGCAATTGACGGTTCATGATAATTCAAGCATTAGTGGTCTATTCGCTACTTAGGCAACATGTAATCAGGAAAAGGAAACGTAAAGTAATTGTGTCCATAGTTTAAAAACAAGCAATGTTTCTCACCCCAAAATAGTAAAGTAAAAATAGTAAAACATAGGGCTATGAACTCACCTTAGCAAGATGAGCAAACGATAATCACGCAAGTAAAAGATGATATAGAAATCTAGTCGCGACCTAGAATAATAACGCGTCTCAGAATCACGAGAAACATGCCAAGAATTGCACAATATGTTCATCATCAAAAGACATCCATGTGTGTTTGCTTTGTTTTGATTATCAAATCACGACGAAATAAAATCATATAGTTTTTCGTTGAGTTTTGGCGTTTAACCAGAAATTACCATTTTTAGAAAGTTTCTATTTTAGGAAAGTTTTTAGTTTCGGGACGTTAATACCGTCCCCTATATTTATTAAGTTTCCATATTTTCAAAACGCACTAACGAGCCTTAATTACTTAACTTCTAAGTCTGTTCTGCTAAATTCTTACCAAACTTACTATTTTTAGTAACTTTATTGCTTTTCCCAAAATTTGCTAACGGTGTCTTTAAATGATACTTATCAATAGGTATGTGTTACTATATGTTTCGCTAGTGTTTAGAAAGTTCAAAAATATCCGAAAGTGTCCGAAAACTCATTTTACTATTCACATCAGCACACTATTCATCCGGTTTTGTCGAAAAATGTTTCAAGTTTCATTTTGCTATAATTTGGTCATTTTAAATCCAATTTTAATGTGCGATATATGAAAAACTATCTATTCGAAACGAGCTCTCCAAAAACTACTTTTATGCCTAATGAAAACATTTTTAGGTCGACCAAAACCTCAAAACAAATTTAGGACAGCAAGCACTTTTTGCCAAAAACGCAACCAAAATCCACCCAAACTTCACAATAATGCCTAATCTAGCTCAATCTCCATTCACAACTAATCCACAACGAAACCACACCTAAGATTAACCTAATCCCTTCATTTATATTGTTACAACTCTCATTCAACTTTCATCTCACCAAGAACATAATATTTAACTAGTGAAATAAAGTAGTATCATTATTTATGAAATCTTGTCTTTAAAATCTTTGTATATACGGGAAACCTGAGAGTTTTTAAAACCTAAGGTCCGTGAGTCCCGATACTAGTCTCTGTGAGGTGTCAAAAGCTTGGTCACTTAGCCGCAAGGTTGGGATGTGCCAAGACGAAAGTCGCTACATGGGATGATCTCGCCTTTAAACTCATTATTCTCGGGTGGAACGTGAAGCATAGAATTTTGCAAAACATTGATCCAAATTTAAAATTCAAAATAGCACATACACTTAAGATATAATAATTATCGAGAGTGAAAAGTTTACAAGTTGCAAATATGAGTAGTGTTGGCATCTTAACTTATATTTAACTGTGATTTCGTTTTAAGCTTGGTTTGGAGCAAGTGAAAAATCAGGGACGATGAATTTATCCTTTTTAGGGCATTCTCGGATCGAAATGCATCTTGTTCTATGATCCCTAAAAGTTATAAAATAACGAAAGTCAAATAAGTTAGTTAGTTGCTTGAAATGAAAAATACAAAAATATATGTAGGAATAAGAGTAAATATTTAAAAATGGTAAAGACGGGGCTTTTCAAAACTTATGGGTCTTTAAATTCCCCTTGACGAACACTTTGCTACTTTTTGAGGTTATTAATCGAGGAGATCGAGATTCTTAGGTTTCTAAGTGCTTACTTCATAGCATTGCGTGAGGACACGGCAATGTCTTAGTATGGGGGATTTTGGTATGCGTTTAATTACACATACCTTTCACCATTAAAATTAGACTTAAATGACCCAAAACGTACCAAAAATACATTGTATTTGTATGTTTTCACTTATTTTGTGCAGGAAAATAGTATATCGACAATAGGACCAAAATAAATCAAAAAAGCCAAAACTAGACAAAATGAGCACGGAATGGAAAAGCGTGGAAAAGCCAAAGTCAACTAAAAAGTCAACCCCGACAAAGCCAAAAGTCAAAGACATAGCCAAAAATAAAGAAATACTTAATGGGCCCACCCGCACCCATTTAATGGGCCGGGTCGACCCATTAAGCTATTTTATACAAAGCAAAAAGCCCAACTATAAGTTGAGGGACTGATTCTGCCAAGACATTCAACTTATACCACAAAAGGACCATGACTGCAAATAGCATATACAAGTTTATGGAACAAAACTGTCAACCCCCTAAACTTGTATCACCAAAGGACGAATCTTGCAACACACTTATACACTTGGGGGACTACTTTTGCCACATTCCTAAACCTCTACCCTGCCCAACTTAAACATAAACCCAAATCCCTCTTTTTCCTGCCATTGACTACTGTTCACCTTCTCCCCCACAACCTGCAACAAAATGACAAAACCCTACCCCATGACAAACCTATAAACCCCACAAGCACATGGGTCTATACACAGCTTGGCAATCCATTGTTTATCCATTGGTTGAGTAAAGAGGACAAGAAAATTGAGGGTCAGGATTACAAGGTTTGGGCGCCAAGGCAAGTAAAGGGCCAGGATGAAGTTTTGAGTCTCTCCTTACTAAAGAAACACAAGAAGTACAAATCAAAGACCCTCTCAGCCTATATAAAGGAGAAGACAGAGTCAAGAGAGCCGGAGAGTAGAATAGATTACTTTTAATGTTTTTTAAGTTTTATGTATTTCAATTCTGTCATTTTACTTCAAGTATTGTAAACTTTTATTGTTTGAATGAAATTTAAGTTCTATGTAAATTTTCTGAAAGTTCTTTGTACACGTTTTAGCTTATTTACTCCAAAAGTGTTCACAAGTTAGGCTCATAAGCTCTTTTAAGCTCTTACAAACTGTTTTAACTCATTTAAAGGTTTTACAAAAAGTTTTTGTGAGCTACTGTTACATTAAAAGAAAATTTGGTATTTTGAGCTTTTGGAAGACAAGCCAGAAATGGATGGGCTTGTAGGGGTTTATTCTTAGCTTATTTCACATAAGCATCTTGTAGATTAAGCTCATTTGAGCATTTATAAGTCCTAGTTTAAGCATAGGACAAAGGTACACATTCTTTTTCATTTTTAGCTTGTTTGTCTTTGTAGCTTATCAACTGCTTAATATTGCTTATCTGATGCTTATTTTGTCTCAACATGTCTTATTAAACGAATTTCTAGCTTAATTTTTAGCTTGTATGTCCTTTAGTATAGATTTGCTTTTAAACTGCCTTGAATTGTCTTTTAACTGCTTATCTTTGATTGCTTGTCATAAGTGCTTATTGTTGTGTACTCTTTACTTATTTATGCTAAACTGAGTTTGGTTAACATCTGTTTTAAAAAACTTTTTCTTAACTTACCCTGTATCAGCTTAAAACTCGATTTTAAAAAGATAAAGGGGTGTTTGGCAAGGTAAATGGGTCAATTGGTTCAAAAATCCATTTGGATCACTAAGGAACTTTGTCATACTCAAATTTTAAGTCCTTTTAATTAGTTTTTAAGAGTTTTCTAAGTGTAGATAATTAAAGTTAAGGTTTGTGTATTAATAGTATAAATCTGTTGTCTTAAAGTAGCTTATTTGTTTTGGTCCGGCTCATGTGCTTTTCAGCTTAATCTCAACACTGGTTGAAGTTGACAAATGCAGTAGAAACAAATTTTCTAAGAGTGCTTATGCCATTTGTGGTTTGAGTCAAATCTGTCACAAATCTATGATTTCAATGTCAAGTAAAGGTCCACTCTTAATTAGCAAATTTAAGGTAGTGTCAGTAGTTTTTAGATTCTAAAAAATTCTTGCATAAGCTTAAATTATGTCATTTTTCCTTCTGTGTAATCTCTTATTTTTAAGTCCTTGTGTGTTTTGCTTACTGAAATTGAGGCCTGCATATAGGCTTATGCATGTTAAGCAAAACACACTCAGAATGAACTGAGTGTGTTAAGCTATTTCATAAGCCTATTTCTTGGTTTATAAGCTTTGCAAACCCCCTTGTCTTAGCTGATTTAATAAGCCCTTAAGTCAAGCTTAAGGCTCACATAAGTCCTAAACCATTAAAACTCCTTCCTTGTGCTTATTTTTAAGCCAAAAGGTGCCTATGCGGGCTGTTGGGCTTAAGTACCTCCCCTGGTGCTGAGATTGCTTTTTTGTGCTTATTGGCTTATTCTTATTAGCTCACTTTTGTTCCTACTTGATCATTAGGTGTGTTTTAGTATCTGACTTTGCTTATCTCTCCTTTTCATTTGCTTATTAACCTTAAAAGCCAAAAAGAAAAAAAAACTTTAGTGCCTTAGGTTTATATACAAGTTCTGTCTGTCATAGCTTTTTCTAGTAGTTTTTTTTTTGCTTATTTTCTCTCCAAAATGCTTTTTGATTATTGATTTATATAGGTTTTAGGATAAGCTGTTAGGTTTTGTAATCCAATAACCCATAGGTTTCTGTCTGTTGGCTTAAAAAGAAGCTCAAAGTCACCCTTTTGTCTGTTTATAGCCATAGGTCAATCAGATAGCTTATTTGCTTTTGTAAGCTTATTTTTCATTCACTTGAGCTTAATTTAGCCTGCATTTGCTTATTATGATTAGTTAAGTCTAAGTCTTTAGCTTAGTTCCCTTTTAGTAGCTTATTTAGTCAAAAAAGCCAAAAGAAAAAGCCATTTAGCTTATAAAGCCCATCTGTCTGTCTTTTTTGTGCTTTTTCAGCTTATTTACTAAGTTTCATCAAAAATTTCAAGTTTTAAAAGTGCTTATTTTTTTGTCTTTTATAAAAGTGTAAAAAGAAAAATAGAAAAAAAATATAAAAGGGGAAAGTGGAAGTCAAGGGTGAGCACAAGGCTCGAACCCCTGACCTCAACACCTTCTACCCTTTTAACACACTCACTCTACCGCTGTGCTACAATAGCTCATCCGGTAGAGTTTGTGTTTGTTTTATTCTTATACACGTTTTTAGCCCATTAGCCTTTAAGCCGTTTTTGCTTTTTCCTAGCTTATTCCAATAAGCTGGGAACCCCAACTTATTTTTCTTAGATCGAGCTCCTTTCAAGCTATTTTTCTGTATTTTTTGAGATTTTCCTATTTTGTTTACTATTTTTTATCATTTATTTTCTTTAAATATGTTTTTAATTAATTAAAAATTAAATAAAAATCAAAAAAATGTTTTTCTTTTTTAGAAAATTTTATTTTGTCATATTACACTTAGGAAAAATAGGAAAACTTTCATAGGGTCATTTTTGCACATTTTGAGTTTTTAAAGCACGGGTCTCGGGCCCGATTTTCATTTTCTCGTTTTTGAACTTAATTTAACTCCGTTTTCATTCTAAACTTCTTTATTCTTACTTTTTAGTCAATTACTTTTAGGAAAAGTAAAAAAATTCACTTTAGGATTAATATTTCAAGTTTTAGGGTTTTTAGTGTGTCGTTTTAGCTTCCCGTTTTCATTTTTAGTATAATTTGTGTAATTTTCTCGTTTTTAGTATAAATTGCTTTATTTTTCCCGCAGATTTTGAAATCCAATCCAAATCTTGTTCTATTCAAACATCAAATACTAAACCGACTCTCGACTTTCCAATTCGCTCCTCGTTGGGACTACGACCAGGGAATATCATATTATCATATACTCTCGGTTTCATTGATTTTGTGGATTTTGATCCTCGTTATATATTTATATTTATTTATATTTATATTTATATTTATATAAAAAGGGTTGAATTTAACTACTAATCACTTATTTAGGAAAGTTTATATAAAAGTGCTTTTATTAAAATTGCTACTTTTCAGCTTATTTATAAGTTTGCTTTAAACTTTTGCAAAAGTAAAAAAAACACAAAAAGAGAGGCCTGGGACTCGAACCCACGACCTCCTTTTCACTCACCCATTGCCTTACCAGTGTGCTTCATTAGCTCATCTGGTTGTCTTTCCTTTCATTTATTTTTTATAGTCTTTTTGGGCTAATAAGCCCATAACAAGTTGTAGCCTGTTTAGCTTTTTCCCAGCTTATTAAATAAGCTGGGGGTTTGTCATTATTTTTCCCTTGTTCTTTGTAGCTTAAAGGACTTTACCTGAATTTTTGGTATTTTTTCTTTGATTAGATTAATTTTTATGATTTTTCTTAGATAAAAAGTTTCGAAAATCAATTAAAAATAGAAAAACAATTTTTAAAAATACAAAAAAATAGTTTTTAAATTTAGAATATATATTTTAAGGTTTTCATCCATTAAAATCATTTTTACCAATTTTAGATTTTTATTTTCACTTTTAAGCTTTTTAATTTTAGTTTTAAAAATAGGATTTTATTATAAAAAGTAGTTAAAAATAGTTTTCTGAGTTTTTATAGTATTTTAGATTTTTCTAAGTTTAAAAATCACTTTTTTAAATTTTTAGGAATTAATTTGCTATTTTCTAGGATTTAAATAGTTAAAATTAGTTTTTAATTCATAATAAATTTAAAAATAATCAAAAAAATAATTTTCTTTTCTTAAAATTTTCTTTTGTCTTAATTTAGGTTTAGAAATTTAATTTGCATTTTTAGGAATCAATTTTGCCTTAGTTGCTTATTTGTCGCGTTTTCTTTATTCCCGTTATTTGTTTTCTTATTAAATTGTTATTAATTGCTTATTTTAATTGTTGAATTTAATTGTTAGAAATAGATAATCAAATCAATCTTCGTTTTCATTCAAATCATTGTCCAAATAAAAACGTGGTCTTAATTTCATAAATCGTTGGGGAAACGACCCGGGGAATCATACTATAACAACCCACAATTTTCATAAATGTAAATATCCATCTATTAAGTTAGATGATGTACAATCTATCAGTTATATATGAACTCACCTTTTTCAGGGAAATTTTTTGCTTTATTACATTACATTACTTACTTTGCCAATATCTCAATATGCAACATTTCTTGCATAACTAAAGTTAACGGGCTCAGGCAACCTACATATGACAATCCTATCTTCATATATGTCAAGTATCATCTTTAATTTATCAGTCTCAATATCATAAATATCATTTTACAAGTAAATTATTCTGTAATGCGACTAATCGCAACGTTATATCAGAAAAACGGGCTTTAAACCATTATTCGGATTGCCTCTAAACCCTAATTCCATGGAAGGAATTTACATCTAAGTGAATGCACAAGCTTACCATAACATTATGTACAAGCAATATAACATCTCATTTGAAATATAAAATCTCTTCAAGTCAAAGTACAAGTCTCTAAAAGCTTAATGTACAAGTCATTAAGATTGATCTCCAAATAGCCGTTTTACCTCCGTTTTCATTCTAATTTCGTCACCATCACTTGTGTGCAAGATACTACACTCATTCTACAATGTATAAACCCTAAATATTCTATAAATAAACTTTCATACATCTTTTTGTACTCAAAACCCTAATTCAAAACCCTAAACCTAAACGAGCTAGTTTCTAAACCATGACTCGTTTCTTCGTTTTTATCCATTTGTTAAACCTAAAACCATACTTAAATAAGTTATTATAACAGAAATTACAACATTACTCAATCACTTTCCATCATCATTTCACCATTATTAACACCAATGTACAAGTAAAACAAAGCTAGAAAAACCCTAATCGTGCCTAATTGTGATTTTGACCCGTTTATCATTTTCTACCATTTTAACCCATAATCACTATCAATTTTGCATTATAATCCTTAATATAAGTCTTTGGATCAGTAACCTATCATTCCTAACCAAGTATACACGAAAATTAAGCTTGAAACACCCTAATTGAGCCCTAATAAACCCAAAATCAAAACCTTTGCATTTTGACCCAATTTTAAAGTTTTTCTTGCATCAAGCACCTTGATGACCATGCTACTTCATCCCTAAGCTGCTTACAAGCACCTTAAACAAATATCTACTTCATTTATTATATAAAATTGATCACATGTGCTCTTGTTTCTTCTTTTGTACCTACGGCATACCAAGACCAAAACCAACTCACCAAAGCTACTTCCTAGCTTATACAACACATCTAATAGCTTCTCCACATCCTTACCTAGCTTGTAAACATGCCCCATATCAGATTTCAAGCATACCTTAAGCTTTAAGGATCATATGACTATAAATAGGAACCTAAATCATTCATTTTTCTTCATCCCCTACTTACTCCTCTATAACCCTTACATAGAAGCAATATTTTTCTCTAATAGATCCCAAGTGATCTTAAGAAGGCTAAAGTACAGAAAGGAAGCAAAAGAAACCAAGAAACGAAGCCCGGGAGTCGTTATTCTAGGCGTACGAAGCTAAAAGTCCCGATTCCGACCCATTTCTAAGCTATAAGCTCAAGACCAGGTTCTCTAAGCTTATATTCTGTATTCATACCTTTATAATGTTCATATGATCATGCTAAAATCATAATATAAAGCTTTGAACTCAAAAAACCTAGGTGGTTATACCGTTTTGATCAAACCGTAACACTCCGTAACCCTAACTTCAGTTTTTAATTAATCAATAAGTAAGCTTATAAACTATTGTTATTATCTTCCCAATAGCTTATCTAACATTAAAATAAGTTTTGATAAGTCATGAAAGAATTGAGCTTAAAACCCGCCGTTTATTTTAAAACCCTTATGTGACCCGTTTTACTTCTAGCTTAAACGATTCGCTTAATTTTAAACTTGTGTGTGTTAAATCTTCATATTTTAGTTTATTATAACTTATAAATGTCTATTGAAATGTTAAAATAAGCTTGCATGGCAATTTGGACATGTTTTGTTAAAATTATCCATGCAAGGGGTATATATCGTAACTTTCAGAAACTTATAACTAAAAGGACTTTATCAAAGTTATAACTACAAGGGTCTATTATGTCACTTTTTAAAGTACAAGGTTTACTTGGTATATCTTTTAAACTTGAGGGACCAAAGTCGTAAAAGTGCAAACTCCAAGGGTATATTCTGCCACTTTTCAAACTCAAGGGTCTAAAATGTAACATTTTGAAAAAGTATAAAAACACATTCAAAACATTACAAGACATAACTTTAATTAACGCTTGACGTGCTTAACATTTCCAGATATTGAATAAAATGCTTAAAACTGCTTATGTTATAACTATTATATCATTCATCATCGATGTGCTTTCAAAAATCATGTCCCGGATTCATATCATACCACAATACTAGGGAGCTTCATATTAAGAAGTTTCATCTTGGTATTACGTTCTGACTGAGTTGTTGGGTTTACGATTTAAAGTGCCCTAGCTCCTCAAACGTTTACTGAATGACTTCTGAATTATGATGGCCCGAACGGTGTTATGATAATTTTAATATCAAAACCGACATCGATGTAAAATCTTACATATTCAATCAAACTAAGACTTGACATATATTACCCCAGGTTGCCCGTGACGAAGCCGTTACTATTCATTTCATATACATTGCTATCAATTTCCCTATAACTGTTCAGGTGAGTTCATAGCCTCGCATTTCAATCTTTTTATAAACCCGCGAGGGGGATACATGCTATAAACATGAATGCAATTATTTCTGTATGCTATTTCAATTTACTATTGCCTAAGTAACTGCTTTGCCTTTAAGTCCCCATAATCATGAACCGTTAATTACTCTCCGTAGTAAGCGCGAATGATGTGAATAGATCTATTTGGGCTGGACTCCCCGTTGGTGTACCCAGTTACGTGTAACCAATTGCACATCATTAGAAATCACGCGGGTATTTTGGCAAAGGTACCCGCAGGGGCTATAACGTATCACCATACCCTAAGGCTTCGGATTCATGAGCTAATGGCAATAATAAATTATGTTTTCAATACTGGGTGTATATCAACGTAACCCAAATATCGCATTTGCATTCAAATTATATTACTTAAACCTATGGATTTCACTCAACCTTTGTGTTGACTTTTTAGCATGTTTTATCTCAGGTAACTAATGGCACGGAGTGGCGAGGACATGAAGATGGAAAAACCGTTATCATTCAAACTTTATTGTATAGATTTTGGGAACCTCTCGTTTGTAAAAACTCTGAAGAAATAATGAATGATAACTTATTTTCAAAAATGACTCTTTTGATTCGTTTTCTATGATTATGATTGTTGTACCTTGAAGTAATACCCCAGATTAGCTTCCGCTGCTATATGTAAAAATGGGGGTGTTACAGATTTGGTATCAGAGCTAACTTTATAGAGAACAAGGTTAAAACCGTAACTATAACTACTTTTCTTTTTCCATCCAAGAAAGTCCTCCGTGATGCTATATCTCCTGGAATGGTATGTAAAGTTACATAACTATTATATTACTAAATAAATAACTTATGTTATTTAGCTGGGTTGTTAAGCAGAACGATGTCTTCCCCCGACCATCCTACTTCTAATTTAGAGGATGCCTTTTCTTCCAATTTCCCAAACTATGTTCCCTCGGCTTCTCCAGATTATGTCCCGGCCTCTCCAGGGAAAACTTACTCTAGTGCTTCCAATTCATTTGGAATTGTCCCGCTAGCTTCACCAACCCTTTCGTTATTTCATGACGATCCTTACATGAAAGTTTTATAAGCTTTCTATACTGACCGCCTCCAATTATCATACCTCCTAAACCTCAAGAATTCTTTCTTCTGGAAGGACTTCTTTCACCAACAAAATCATCTTTTTCTACACCGTCCCAACCTCAAGCCTTTGAGATTGGCGAAACCTCTTGAAAGTCAACTATTAAGCGACATGAGGAGCAAATCCAGGATATCCTAAACAGTTTAGATGCACTCCCCATCGAACGTATTGAGCATATCGAAAACGGCATCGAAGGTCTCGGAAAAGGGCGGATAATCATCCAGCAAGATTTTGATGCTTTGGAAGCCGAACTTCAGCAAGCTCGTGCCCAGATCACCAAACTCCAGAGGAAACAAATGAATAGCAACCATAAGATTTCTCTAGCCCGCTTCAGAATCAATGAATTGGGAGACGTTATCAATGATATGAATGTTCGTCACCAAGCAGACATAGAAAATCTCATGGATTCCATCATCGAACCAAGAACCGAAGGGAGGATCATGCCCAGTTTCTAGTTTAAATTCCAATTTTTAGCTTTAACCTAGCCACGGGATGTGTGGTATAAATAAAAACACTTGTCAAATCTTGACTATGTATAGTACTAAGGCAAGTTGTTCTTAATATAAAGGCAATCCCGTTATCTACCTTGTTGTTTTTACCGCTTTGTGCATCTCATCATTCATCATTCATCCATCATCATTCATTCATCATTCATCCGTCATACGCATCATTATATTTGTCGTCATCTCATAACCTATATCCAAAACTTCAATATCTCCATTGTTAAATATGCTTAAAGTTCAAAACTGAGTATTTCTCTTTAAACATTTTAAGCATTACTCTTGTGATATCATTCTTATTACGTGTTGTCTTTTGTTGATAGAATGCCTCCAAAAAGAGCATCAACATCGGAAGCACCGGCTATGACTCAAGATGCCATTAGAAAGTTAGTTGCTGATAGTGTCACCTCGGCTCTAGAAGCTCAAGCTGCAACAATGGCAAGTGCTAGTAATCCCAACAGGAACACCAATCCTACTAGAACTCCTGTAGTGAAAACGGGAAACTACAAAGAGTTTATTAGCTGTCAACCTTTCTACTTTAATGGTACGGAAGGAGCAGTAGGCCTTATTCGCTGGTTTGAACGAACCGAATCAGTATTCT
This sequence comes from Tanacetum coccineum, assembly GCA_026074375.1. Classification (NCBI taxonomy): domain Eukaryota; kingdom Viridiplantae; phylum Streptophyta; class Magnoliopsida; order Asterales; family Asteraceae; genus Tanacetum; species Tanacetum coccineum. The sequence goes on from BQNB010013835.1 coordinate 29,117, forward strand.
CTCGTAGCAGATGTGCTGCCACGTTGGATAGTCAAAGTCAACTTTTTTTCCTTCTTATAACCACTTCATGAACTTTCCAGGTCCCATCTCCTATCACTTCTTCAATGGTTATAGCTATTGTAAAATTTGTAACCTCACCATAACCCTAATTTTGGACACCCCTTTCCCCCAAAACTGATTCAACCCTAAATACCAAAATATGTCTACATCATCTTCGAATAGTCATAAAACATCTCAAATTCGTCAATTTCCTACCCATTGCAAAGTCATCTTCTATTGCTTCAACTTAATTTCATGACTGAAAATGAACCCAGGTCCGCAGGTTCTTGTGTTTGTAGAACATCGTGGGTGAGGGTTGGGTAACGATTTAATTTTTGTTCTAAGCTACATTTGTCTAATTTATTTGTAATTAGTTATGAATCCTCAATTTTGTATGTTAACTAGTTATTATAGTTCTCTGGGCAGCAATGTAGTTCGTTTTATTGGATAGATGGAGGTCTCAACAGTGAATGGTACAAAACCAATATGTATGAGCTATACATGGCCATGAATCCAGAGCAGAGAGGAGATTTTGAGACTGCAATTAACCGGTTTGAGATGCAGATAGAAAGGCAAGAGAGGCTTGTATCACTTGAACAAGAGTTTGCAAACTACAAGTCCAAGATGGAGGCTGACTTGAAGAAGTACCAGTATGGTATGGTTAAGTGGAAGAAATTAGGTAATAGCATGGTCGCAATCATTGTTGTACTACTTGGGTTGTTGTTCTTAGTCATATGAATGGAAAAGATGTAATGGTAGGGTGTCAATGTAATGTCTTTTGTGTTCTTAGCTTAATGTCTTTTGTTTGACACTTTGACTGTAGTAAGGTAACCATGTCTGTCTTTTGTGTCTTATGTTGTAATGGTTACCATGTTTTTCTAATGCTAATGGTATGAACATATTTTCATTATCTATTCAAAGTGTATCAAAATATTGGTCATCTTCACATATGACCATCAGTCCCATGACTACCATCCAAAATCACCATGTGTTTACAAAGTGTGTTGCATCATTTGATTAACCATGCATCAGATGTTATTTACCCATTTTGTTCCCTTAGTCTCTGACAATATATGAACCATTAAACATGCTTATATTAACAAAAGATTAGTGTCTACAGGCTAGCACATAAGTGTTTACAAAAGATCAGTGGTTAATGCTACAACCATCACTACACATACATAACTACATGCCCATAACTGATTACAAAAGATCAGTGGTTAGTGTTTACAAAAGATCAGTGGGCATACATAACTACAACTACATAAGTGGTTGGTGTTTCATACTAAGGTTTAACAAAAGATCATACCCATAACTACAGATACACATACATTTACTAAGACCACTACAAAGTAAATGGTTTATCTGCAGTACCATCAGCTAACTTTCTTCTCTTGGCTATCCTCTCAGATCTTGGTCTTGGGTTTAAAACCACTCTTGAAGATTGGCTTGAAGTGTCAGGAACTTCTGGGGTAAGATGAATTCTAGGTTGTTCATTGTTTGATACATTATCAGCAGAGATAACATGGATGATAGCTGTTTGTGCAGGAGTTTGTGCACCAGTTGTAATTGAATCCATATTATTCAAATATTCATCATGTGCTTCATCCACAGCTTCTAGTTCACTTATTGTTGGACATTTTAGTGTAGTTATATCATGATCATTTCTGAAATCATCATTCCACTGCACATCATCCCAATCTTGATATACCTTACCATTTCGTTCGATTTCCAACATTTCTTGTTCTCTTGCTGCGTTTACTTCTGCAAATACCTCTCTAGCTGCTTCTTCGTCCAATGCAAGTTGTCGTTCATCCTGTCAATCAATAAAGTAAGCAAAGTGTAGTATATCACAACTGTTACCGGTTAGGAAAGAAATGTATAATACCTCGGTATTAAAGCTGCTTGAAAAACCTCTTTTCATACCACCTCTTTTACTATTTGACCCACCAGCTCTACCAACACTCCCACCACCCCCACCACCTCTTTTACTGCTTGACCCACTACCCCTACTTGTAGTTGACCCACCACCTCTTCCCATATTTGACCCACCACCTCTTCCCATATTTAACCTACCACCTCCTCCCATATTTGACCCTACTACCTCTACCAACACTCCCACCACCTCTTTTACTGCTTGACCCACCACCTCTACCAACACTCCCACCACCTCTTTTATTGCTTGACCCACCACCTCTACCAACATTCCCACCACCTCTTCCCATATTTGACCCACCACCTCTAACAACACTCCCACCACCTCTAACAACACTCCTACCACCCTTAACATGTTTGGAAAACTGTTTATAACTTGGTGGTTTTGGTGGTTTACCACTCTTTTGTGGTTTAGGTTGTTTCTCTGCTGTGTAAGTTTGTTTGTTATGACCTGTTTTGTAACATAGCTGACATGTCATTTGTCTACCTACCTTACTTACCTCATAGTCATTTTCTGTGGGATGCCTAACCCTCTTCTTTCTTGGCCTTCCAGACATCTTTTGTATGATAGGTGGTAGTGGAGGTGTGTTTGGAGAAGCCTTCCACATCTTGGAACCAAAAATTGGCTTGATTGAGAATTGGTATGCATCATGTCATTTTGATTGCGTATACCAATCACAAACACCTAGTTCTGGATCCATGTGTATATGCATGAATAGACGGCTACTGAAGATGAATATGTCCATCATCATTCTACAACTCTAATCTATATAATATGTCGAACCTGGATTAGATTCAATAACATACATCCTAAACTCCTACACCCCTTTTATTTGGCCTATAGTCTCAATAACCCTCTTCAGGCTCATACAATGCAAATTATTTGGCCCTTTACACTGACTCGTACTTACAATAATAGAAAACTGTTTCCCTTATGGTCCATTCTGCATTGACCTAATAAGGATTGAAGGATTAATATATTTCTTTTGCATAATGCTTTGCAATCCCCGCTAAGGTCATCAATGAGCCCAAATTATAATCTCTTGCACACTTATGATCAGAGTATAAGGTTTTAATCTGGAAAGATCTTTCATTTTGCATCCAAGAAACCCATAACCTAAATGGACATGCATGTCCTTTCTACTCAAGAATCTTTGTTTTTGTCCACTTTATATTTTCCTTACTCTTTACCATTTTACCTTTACCATTTTCTTCATCTTTCTCACCCAATTTACCTTTACCTTTTTCCTTATCCTTCTCACCCATTTCACCTTTACCCTTTTCCTTATCCTTTTCTTGAATTTTTCTTAATTTCTTCTTACTAGCACACCTACCAATAGAAGTGTCTCTACCACAATAAACAAGAAGGGACTCTGAATCATTTCTGTAATACCACAACTTATAGCCATGAGCAACACCATAATTAGCTAATGCATGCTTCAGTTGATACTGTATATTTCATACCGCATTCCTAAAACAGGTTTATTTTCTTTCCAACATTCTTCTGGATCATAAACAGGATAGGATTTACCTTTAACAACCTTGTAAATGGGATCTATAATATCACTTTTCTTTTTATTGTATTGTGGGTTTTTTTTTTTTTCCCCCCCCCCAAATCTCTTTTTACATTATAATTACCAAATTATGTAAAGTCAAAAGGTCATAACTAGCACCTATAAAGTTTTCATTACCTACAAGTTTAGTTAGGAAAGGGTCATCAATGAACAATCTTTCAAAGTGTACACCCTTCTCACCCTTAGTGTGAAAATCAACATTTTGAGGATCTAATTCACCATCATAATCACTAACATTTAACTCTTCATTTTTCACTCAAATTCTTAGCTACAAGGTTATCATTGGCAGTGTACTCCAAAACATCATAGACATCATGTTCAATGAACAAGTCCATCTGCTTATCATTCTCATAACCAATTCTTATGAATTCAACCATATCAATATCTTTCTTAAGTTTCCTAATGCCTCTTGTAAGTGTATTATCAGGTAGACAATAGTATATGTGTTTTACATTATTTAAGACTAACCTGTTAATAATTTCGAATAACTCTCCAATTTGCATTTCTTCAAACCGTATGTCATTTAGAATCTTTAAGAAACCACATACGTACTTGAGGGGGTTTGGCACAAAAACCCCATCGTGGTGGAGTGTAACGTTTAAATCACCCATTGATTATAAGAAAACCTGAAATGTAAATTAGGGTTAACAATTAGGGTTAATGCATACCTTGAATTTTGATGAGACGATGATTGATATCTAGTTTTCTAACATGAGATGAGAGTGATGTTTCTTTGTCTGTAAAAAGCGGCTAATGAAAGTGATAAGTGTTATGAAAGTGATAAGTGTTTATCTTATTTGTGTGGTCCAACAAAAAACAAACACGGTTGCAAAAAAGAAAAAAAGTTGACTTTTAGACTATCCAACGGGACAGCAATTCTTTATATTCGTGGCAGCAGATGTGGAACAGAAAATACATTGTTAGACCATATTCGTTACATTTTGACTAAGTATGTAACACTACATAGTGATCTTATTGAAGTATGTTAACTCATATTAGCAAAAAATAAAAGTAGTTTGCTCATTATAGCTTTTTTGTCCTTTAATTATTCATGGTATGTAATTTAGAGAAGATTCTCCTTTGATAAAGAGTAAAACAATGTAACAACAACATAAAAAAAATATGTAACAACAAACACACTTAACATTTTATGGCATTTAATGAAGGTTTGAAAACAAAAATTACTTTTTATATTAAAACTTAAAAAATATAGGATATATGTTTCGAAAATACTGGAAAAAAATATATGAAATAAGTTAAGTATTACTTTTTTACATTATATGTACTATAATAAATTTTAATTTCAATATTAATGAAAAAAATAACTTTATTCACTTCCTAATGATCCTAGTGTTATTGACTTGAAACATAAAAGATGTGAAAATACTTATGTGGCAATTGAATAAAATAAAATAAAATAAATTATTTACTTCCTTAATCATTTTCTTTCAATCATTAAGACATGCAACTGAACCGTTGCACCTCTGCGAATTTTTTTTTAAATTCTTTTTCTATTTCATCTTCTTCAGTGTTAAAGTCGTTTAATAATCAAAACCCTAAACTATTTAATTGTGGTTTCATAGTAATTTGTCATTATATAGTTTATGTAAATCTAAAAAATGATACTTTATCCTAACCTATGATTAAGTGTTACATGTGTCTTTTTAATAAGCTCAGTGTCATCAATAGTCACCCCAAAGTGTCTAATTCCACTGTAAAAAGTATGGGAAACGTGTTCACAAACATGAATTTGCCATTGAAGCTTATAACCCATTTTTTCATTGATGTCAAGAAGGTCCAAATCATCACAAGAGACTAAACGTGCGTGACAAATCACATCTACATACAATAAAACTACAGTGAAGACTGTGGGTGTACAAAATGTATACTTAATAAAGAAAAATGCATATGGAATATGCATTCATTGTTCAATCGACGTGTTATTTGGTAGAATGAGATTAATAATATATAATCTCAAAGACGATCACAAATATAAAAAGACCATATAACTAAAAGTCAAATAGCAAATTTCGTTAAGTTGTTTGTCCTCATTTTTGCTTCCAGAATATAACATTGAGGCTAAATTCTAGCAAAATATATTCTAAATCTCCAGTAGTATGTATTTCGGAAGTTAAAATTAATCAATTTCTTTCAAGGCTTTTCTAATGATATGAAATTGGAGCAATGGATGAAAGCCCATTCCACCTCCTTCCAAACAATGCGAAACCTCTCATTATGGGCGGTGGGTAATGCCTTGCATACATGTGTCATGAATCATAGAATTGTCATGGATCAAGTCATGTATATAACAAGCAAAAGAACTCGTAGCGTTTCGGCTAGAGCTAATTTTATTTTTACGTTTCAGGGTTTTTTTTTTGACTAGATATTAGCTTAAGCGAGGCTAATTTTTTAATAATTTCTTTTTATCTAATGATTTTGGGGAAAAAAATTTGCGTATGGGACGGACTAATTTTTTCCCGAATATTACTTTTTTGGGACGGTTTAGAAATTTTTTTACGGGAATATTTTGTAGTAAGAAAATCGTAAATAGTTAAAAGGTGAGGTCCGTTTATATTTTTTTTACTTTGGTGCCAATATTAGTTTATTTATTTGTATTTTTTTGGCTAATTTTTCCTGGGATATTTCATTTTTTTGTATGATTCAGGAAATTTCTTTTTTTTGCGTTGGACGGGTTAAATTTATTCCCGAATATATTCTTTTTTTGGGACGGATTTCGATATTTATATTTTTTTGGGCCGAATGAATGTAAAAAAGTTGTGAACAATAAAAACTGAGCTGTTTTTTTTGTTAATCTTTTTACGGGGATTTTTTTGTGAGTAAGAAAATCGTAAATATTAAAAAGTTGAGGGACCGTTTTGTATTTTTTCTTTTTACTTTGGGCCAGATTTCAGCTAATTTTAGCTAGTTTTTTTTTACTTTGGGCCAACATTTTATGCGAAAAATTATTTAGGACTAGTTTAGTTACAATGTGTATATAGTAATAAATATTTTTTTTATATGCCATTAGAGTATGGGGCCCTCATGATTAAAATGTTTTTTTTTTTTTTGCTATATAGTGTTTTATTTTTAATATAACGGGATTGTAACTGTTTGTGACCATATCGATTATTTTAGTTATTAGGTTAATCGAAAGATGTTGTCCCCCTGCGGTATTTTTTTTTTATCTGAATAAATCGAAACTTTTGTAATATTTTTTTCCCTCTTACTTTGTGCATACAAATTAAAAAAAAAAACAAAAAAAAAACAATTTAAAAAAAAAAAAAAAAATCGGATGGCCCAAAATACAAAAAAAAAAAAAAGAAAAAAAAGAAATAAAAAAGAAATAAAAGAAAAAAAGAGAAAAAGGAAGTAATAAAAGGATAAAAGAAAAAATCAAAAAAATAAAAAAGAAAGCCCGTTGCTGTAGCACTGTAGATCCACTGTCTAAACGACAGGAATTTGTCCGTGAATATGTAATATAGTAATTATAGTGCGTTATCACATGATGAACCTTCAAAGAGCTATTTGGAGATATGCAATATAAACATACAATTGATCTTCAAACACTTAATAACAACTATAAAAGCACAATAAAACCCTAACTAAACCATTAACCTTAATGTATCTTGACAACGAATTATTGATAAACTATTGAATCTTTCCACAATCAATTTATTCAGACGCACATCAACACGTACACCCTTTTAAGTTTAATCGTGTAAACACAAAATAAAAATTGAAAACAATGCTACAAACAATATTTCAAATACTTATAAATTCACCTTGTTTAGTGCCATTTCAATCTTATGTTGTCAAGGTCGAAAGAGTCTATTGTGAAATGAAAAACCAGAATTCCCGCATACCCATAGTTTTCCTAAAACCAATAATGCTTCCATTGCTTACGAACGTAGTAACAACTATGTTTTTCAGTTGTCGATTAGATAATCGACTTACTCGTAAACCAACCTCAAAAATAAATCAGAACCTTATACTAAGTGTCTTGTGCTAGCATCGTTCAAATTATGTTAAGATTAATACATAAGTATGTTTTCTAGGAATTGATTATCGAGAACCAAAGAAAAACCTGCCTCACAAATCAGACTTGATATGAAAGATCCCAATTCTTTTCCCCTAAAAGCATTTCGATGGTTGTCATATTACAAAAAAAAACTATGCCCATGCAATTACACGACAACATTCTTCCGAATCTTGGTATAACTTCTTTGTATTTCATTTGGGAGGATTACAACCTAGTAAAAAACAAATGCAACAATTTTATGAATCTTAATTACTAAAAATTGTGAACTAAAACTAGTATAGAGAATATAAGTACACACATAAAAAATGTTCAGTAAATTAACAATAATTAAGTAAGTATAAAAGCATTGCATATATGTAGGAAAATGATTAAGTTATCATATAGTGAATCACAAAATAAATGTCAATTCCTATTTTTTATTAAAGAGTAAATCACATAAATGTGGTCCTTTGTGGTTTTCGAAAAAAAATTTGCAATCTATCATCCTTGATAGTTTAAAAGTTAAATTCTTGTTCGTATTATCATTTTAAAGAATAACTTTCCTCACACCTTAAACACCGGTTAGTCATTAGTGGTTTAATAGCATCTACCATCTCTAATACTTTAAGCTGAAAGACTATCACGTTAGTTCTATAGCAAAGATAAAGACTGATAATGCAACTTAAACTATCAAGGACGATGCACTTTTCGCCAAACCACAAGGACTATTTATGTAATTTACTCTATAGAAAATGAAAAAGATTCAAGTTTGTCTGTGGGACGAAAAACGTTACGTGTTTGTTGTCGTGGAGTTGTTTATATTACCATGATAATATAACTTCCTAAAGATAACATGTGTATTAAAAGTTAACTTGAATAAAAATTATATAGTACGGAGTATATAATAGCCATCCTTGTTGTTCAACGAGTACATCGGCCCGCGCTCCGCTGCGAGACGATTGGTGGCCGTCGTTGTTCTTGATGGCAGTGGTCGACGTTGTTGTTGATGTCGAGCGATCCAGTGTCGTTGTTCCGATAGTTCAGTATTTCGTAATGATCATAATTAAAGGAAAATATACATCCCGATTCTTTTTATTATTACACATGGAATAATACGTGATTTCAAAGGCAATTCTTAAAAAAAAATAAGTCACTTCGTTCATTCCAGTTGTCTAGTGGCTGTGGACTGTGGTAATCTTCTTAATCATGACTTAAGTAAACACAATTGTCACAGTCCACTCTATACCCAATAGTTAGTATTGTCTAGCATAAATAATGTATAGCTTATTTGATTTCATACACATTTATATTCGTTTTAATTGATGATCACCTGTAAGATATCTAGTACTTTTGTGTCAAATGTGATCAGTTTTTTTTACTATATTGAGTATATACCTTTCTAAAAGAATTGTTAACTAGTTTTATTTAACCAAGTATTGTAGAATATTTGTTTAAACCAAAGTCACAGGAAACGCTGACTCGGCCGCGTTTCGCGTTTCGGATCGTTCGTACCCAAACGCGGTACGATCGCGACTCGGATCGCTCGGGATCGCGATCTGGATCGCTATATTCGGCGTTTCCAGAGCACATCAATCAGCGTACCGAAGTCTATTGGTACGGCGTACCGAAGTCTATTGGTACGGCGTACCAAAGTCTATTGGTACGGCGTACCAAAGAATTTCTGATCTTTTGGGTATATTCTGATGATCTGATCTTTTGGGTATATGTTTCAGAATTTAGAATTCAAACATTTGAGTAAATCTTTTGAGTATTGATATATATCATATGATATTTGGCATTTTGGCTTATATGTATACTAATTTAGAAAAATAATGTTATTAATAATATGGTACATCGTACCAAATTGGGTACATCGTACCAAATTTTATTGTACATCGAACCAAAGCGAACCGTAGCGTTCCGAAATGAGTCTATCCCCCTCGTACCGAATTTTAGGGACCTAGCGAACCACGTTCCCGTTTCGCGATCCCGTACCAAAGCGAACCGCGTTCCGTGTGACTATGATTTGGACCATCATGGAAGAAGTTCAATTCGAAGTCCAGTGAAGGGCCTGACTTTCCCCTGCGCAGATTTCTGCGAGGGGAGTGACTGAACACCCCAAAGAGCGCTTCTAATTTTCTTACTACTGCATAAAATTATACAACTACCATGAACAACGGAAAAGCTTATGTAGATATATCTATAATACCATTTCCTCATGAACGGGCTGGGTTTGGGTCTGAATGGCAAAAAAATAAAGCTTTTCGAAATTGAGCTTATTTATAATAAACGACTTGTGTCTTATAATGAATAAGCTGATAAGCTTTTGGTGAGTGCTTGTATCAGTTTATGATTATAAGTTAATGTGTTTGGATCAGCTTATGCTTGTAAAATAACCAAAACGCAAACTTAAATAAGCTCATAAGCCTAATTTATAGCTTATCCAAACACTAAAACTGGCTTATTTAAACTCAGCAATATTTTGTACCGATAAATTATGCGATAAAGCACGCGAAATCACAAAAAAATCATGTACATTATTAGCAGATAGACTAATATAAAATTGATTCTGCTACATCCATCTGATATAATTGGAAAGAAAAAAAAGTACGTTTACTAAAGTTTTAAAATAACAACTAACAAAAAACAATTGTGTTACCTCGTGAAGCTTCATTCTGTCAAGAACTCTCTAAAAAGTGAGTAGTTCACCGCTTAAACTAAAATTACCAGCGCCAAGGGGACCTCATGTTTGTTGTACTCCTTTAAAACAGGTTGTAACAATTCATCAGCTTTCTGGGAACCCCATCCAAACTTTTCATAGCACAATCTGTAAAAAAGCAGAGATCATTGAAAATCAAGTAACTCGTATTTTTTATGAAAATACTTCAAATAGAACTCACTTGCGGAGAACAAAAAGATCAGGCTTTCCCCATGAAAACGGCTCTGTTGACTTGTCTACTTGTGAAGAGGCGTATGCAGAAATTACCACATCACTTGGAAACATAGCAGGAATACGCCAATTTTTGCCGCATTTCTCTAAAATCAAAATATTGTCATGCTTGGTTTCAGTAACAAATCCCAAACCGCCCTTGTAAGGAATTTCAATAAGCAATTTCAAACAGGTATTACAATTAAATAGGGCCTGTTTGGGATTGCTTATTAGAACTGCTTATAGGGACTGTTTGGGATTGTTTGCGAAAGCTTTCATCAGATGTTCCCCTGCAACTTCCTTTAAGCCCCTTCATACCCACAACAACATATAGTATATGGCAAAGTGAGGAGTAGCAGATGATTGAAAGTTGCAGGTATTTATCACTATTTGTGTGTCTTTCAAAGAACATAAAGATTTAAGAATATACGGATTATTTTAAAATAGGACTAAACATCAATGATTTATGATTCAAGGCATATTAATTTAATTGTAGAAGTAGAGAGAAAGAAGGAATGTGATACTTACCGCAATTTGATCACCAAACTGACTGGTAAATTTTGTACCAATACAACTCGTCACCAGACCCAACATCATAGAACCTGCAAGCAATGCAAGCATTTCATTTAATGATAAAGATGACCAATTCGAATAAAAGGACACTTAATCATTTTCTCTGTAAAAGTGGGAATCCTTATAAGAAAAGACATGAATATGGATGATAAATAAAAAGAAGCAATGGTGAAACTCACGATCACTGGACCATAACCAAACGAATATTATCAAATTACCGTTTAAAAGCAACATGCCAATGCTAATCCATGTCACTGGACCTTATCGTATTATGACCATTGGGTAGGTTTTGGGTATTTGTTTTGGTAATAAACTTATAAATTGTGCAAAAGATGTCAAATTTATAAGCATTGGCATGTTGCCCCAAACGCTAAACCATGTACTCGCATAATGTATTGCGACGAAAAGTGACTGAGATATCTTGTTTATGACAGTTAATAGCACACGCAAAAACCCCGTTCATGACAGAAAATCAACTGACCTAATTATCGCACAAACGAATTACCACAATTAACACACTAATCAGTTGCAACTAAACAATAATTCATCACACAATAAAGTGATCACCCGTAACTCGACTACAAATATCCAACACTCTTGTTGTTAAAGTAAACAATATTTACATGCTATCAACATTTACCTTTAGTAGTAATATTATTGTTCTTCAAGCTAGGCTGAGGACTCAGGTTACCATCCGTCTAAGACCACAAAATATAGCCCACATATATTTCTCCTCAACCTTCTTCCATTCTTTTTTAATTGCTTTTTCTGCAAATCAACCATAAAAACAAACACACAAAAACATAAACCATAAATGGCTATACTCAATAAGCATAAATATGATATTTTTAAGCTATAAATATGATATTAATGGCATGAAGTTTATGCATTGTAAGTACGATCCTTTAAGGAAGAAGCTTAGCCTAATAGTACATACCTTTATCAGTGGAAAAAGGATGCCCAGGTCCATCGTTCTGTCACCCACCACGTTCCATCAACCACAAACGCAACAGCGTCTTCATCGCCTACAATGGATACATGAAGTCAGAAAACAAAACCCTAAATCCATAAACTCAAAACCTAAAACTATAACTTAAATCAGTGATATTAAATTAAATATCAGGAAAACATACTAACCTGCTCAGCACCAACACATTTGCCTCCAACAACCCACCATTCCCATACCTGTACGTATGAATCAATAGAATACACCATAGCTTTAGAAAACAATTAAGAATCTTTTAATTGAAAACGTTAGACACTAAGCACACCCAAATCCAAATCTCCACAAAACCCCAATATAAAAAAAGCTATAATTACCAAACTTGATACCAAATTGTCAGTATTTAAAGTATGAATTAACGATATAAAAAACCCCTAAATTCTGATATATAAAAACGAAATTCCAAAAATCTAAGGTTTAGAAACTTACAATTCATCAAAACAAACTGCTTATCATGAATGAAAAGAGAGGTGGGGTGTTGACTCGGTGGATGATACTGGAGATGGAATAGGAGTAAATAGAGAATGGGGCAGTGGAGATGGGTTCGCCTGGTTTGTGTGTGAGGGGATGGTTCGATGATAACGATGAGGTAAACGGTGGGAAAGGTGGTTTTGGGGACGGTGGGAAGAATCAACGATATTACTAAGGACGAATGGGCCGGTTAAAAGGCTAGGGCCGGGTAAAAGGGCCGGTTTGTAGGCCGGGTCAATCGGGGCACCGTTTGGCAGCCGGAGTTCCCACTGATTGTATATATTTAAAATAAGTATGACGTGATATTTGGTAAAATGAGCATAATAGTAGACCGACATCGTGTATTTTTGTAATTGACGGTAGATTTTGTAGACCGTCAAGTGGCCATGCCAAAATCCCCTAAGAGGAGGGCGTTACCCGGTTTAAGTGTGTAAATTGATGGAGTTAAATGAAAAACCGCGAAATCACAGTTTTAATTTATTACCAAAATAACTGATGGTGACTTCTTTCTTTAAATATCGGTAAGAAACAATCAGAAAGTGTGTCACTTAAGAAGGTTATAGATCTTTTAGCAATTCTAATAAAACAAATGACTAAAGCTGTAACCGAAAGATGAAGGTGTTGTATTGTTTTTCTATTGGAGAAACACCATACAGATAGAATAAGTTAATATAAGCAACATTTTGTAATACATATGAAAACTTCAAGAAACAATACGTTTTACATGCTCGTTTTGGTGTTGAGTTGTTTTCTTCCTTGGAACCATAATGTATCCACTTAGACATCTCAAAAATGTGTTTCCTGCGTATGCAGAAACAATAATGAATATCAGAATTTCACTTCTAGAGTATGTAATTCTAATTACTAATAGATTTGTGTTCATTAAAATTTGACACAAATAATATTTGAACTATCCTAAAGAATAAGTATAGAAAAGCATTAAGAAGATTGTTTCTTTACTTACAAAATTATCATAATTATCATAATTTTTGAACCGCTCCAAAGAATAAGTATAGAAGACCATAAAGATTGATTCAGCCATCCACGTACATAGTATAATATAAACTTTACTTAAGCATGAGTCAATCCTCGTAAAGTGTCAAGTTATCATAAAGATTAAAACGGGTAAGAAAGATTAGCTTAACAGAAAAAGGGTCAAATAAGCTGAACGTGTAGAAAGCCGCCTATTGTGTAATTTTAATGTATAAGAAGGCTACTCAACGATTCAACTTCTTTAATTAAGGTCATAAGTATTTAAACTACTTTATAGGTCAAGGATATATGTACAGGTTTTGTAGATCTCAAATCTGAAAAAATGAAAGAAAGCCCTCGGGTTTTTTTTATAAAAACCTAAAATTCTTTGGTTACTTTTTACGTGAGCTAGAATTATCGAGCAATCTGTAAATTAAAGCAACTTTTCATCATTCAACATGTCCTCCCATGCTCAAAAATGCGCATCCAAAGTGGTTAACTTGTGCCTTGTTTCCAATTTCTTGTAAATACAACCAAAGACATAACCATATTGTAGGAGACGAATAAGAATGGTTGGATACATAATCACATAAATCATAACCCATATTAGCTTAACGAAGTTCAACATACTCACTAATAAGAATTTAAAGATTCTAATTTCTAATACCTATTTGAAATTAAGGGATACTCGTCCATTGAGAAACATAATATAGCATTACCTAGAATCAATATCTTGTCATCTGCTTATTGCATATTAAACACAACTTTTTTCACCCACAAATAACGACTTAACCACGAAAAAGAGTGAGCATACCTCAACTTATTTCACCCTATATTTGTAGATATTTTCCTAACTCATTTCTATTAGAACTTGCGCTTAGATAAAGATAAATTATTATCTTTTAGAAAGTAATAAATGTTAGTAAACTCAAAACATAGTATGTATTCTGCTTACCAAAAAAAAAACAAAGAAAGCATAATGTTGCCGAAAACTATTCCATCTTTTACTTTAATTATAAATTAGATACTCTATAGATAGATGCATACCTTTATAAGAAACGTTTGCGCCTGAGCAAGCTCGTTGCCCTCTTTCAGTGTATGGCGATTGATCTCTCCCTATCCACTTTTTCATATCTACTAAGAGGACATGAATTACTACTAACCCAAACAAATCGGTTCATATATACCCACAAGGCAGAAACTTCAGTTTTGTTTATGCCTTTTGGTCAAGAAAAAATTATTGGTTTATATCCTAACAATAAGGAAAAATAGGTAATCAAGAACATTGTGCTATAAGCATAGTTTATAATATAATAGCTCTGTATAGCAAGATAACTTCTTAATATAGCACTTCACTTTAAATAAGTCATTACTACCTACCTGCTAACACAAGCGTACAACCTATTAATATTATATTTGGAGCATAAATTTGATCAAGAGACAAATTTTTACTTGATTATATGCAAAAAATTTGTTTAAGGATAGCTAGTTTTATCCGAAGCTGATTTACATGACACAATGTAAAGTGAAAACCTTACCCCATAGTCGACCCATTCAAGTTCAAGAATGACGTATTCCCCTGATCATAGTCGACCCATTCAAGAAGCTATTAAGCCTTCAGAAAACCTTACCCCAAACGCTCTTAAAGGTTATTTCCAACAACTGCAAACTCGAAATTGATCAATTTTTCTTACCGATAATAAACGGAGTCAAGTAATTCACTATTGTATAAAGCAACCAAATTTTTATTACGCTTGCCTCACAATCCTACGTTAGTGTTACATAACATACAAAACACACACAAATTAACAGAGACACTTTATGCATCAAACACCCATAAACAAAACAACCAATCTCTCATTAAAATTGTAAGGAATTTACCTCATCGACAACGATGTGTGCTCTTCATTTTCTTCCCGATTTCTCATTTAGACGTATGCACCACAAAATCTTATACAAATACAAAAGAAGTTTCTAATGCCTACAACAAAATAATAAAAAACTCATAATCAAAATTCAAAATGAGCCAAAGATTTTTCATCAAACACTTGATGTGCAAGTTAAACCGTAAACTCAATCAGATATAAAAATGGACTATAACAATTACCTGATTGATTGTTGAAGAACATAAATTCAATTTGATCGACTCATCACGTGCTGCACTTTTGGCCCACAAAAAGTAATGACACAAACCTAATAAATCATAAAAAAAACTAAGCAATCTCATGTTTCAATTCAATTCTAAAAACTCATAATTCTTAAATACCTACCTTCAACTTGAATTGCGTATGCATATGCCATACAACAACAACAAAACGAATATCTCAAATAAAAAAATCAAGAGGTCAAGAGATACATACCTTTGAATTTGAATGATGCAATAACATATGAATTTCAATTTGAAGAATGAATTAAGGAGAGGATGGGTATACTGATTTTATTTGAATGAGTAGCTGCAGATTTCATTTTTCAATGAGAAATCTGCAAATATGCTCCCTGTGGTTTCTCAAATTTGCAGATTTGCTCCCCAACTTCACGAAAGTGCAGGTGGCCTCCCCAAAACGAAACTTGTGTCGCATTCATGCTCCCTAGGCATTTTACTATTTAATCCACGTAATAATGCCAGTCATCACGCAGGCTCTATCATGTCATCAAAATTTTTTGTAAAATAGATTGTTTTTTTTGTAAATTTCATTTTTTTGAAAATTTCATTTTTAATTTTTTTTGAGTTATTTTGTTTTTTAAAAATAATTTTGTCAGTAACAAGATTTGAACCTAATGTGTTTGTGAGAATTAGAAACAGACCATCATAACCTCTAGTTTTATCTTATATATATATATAGTTATATATTAGTTTTATATTTTTATATATTATGATATATTTGTTTATATCTCTATATATATATATATATATATATATATATATAGAGGAAGGTTCAAATAAAAAGACAAATATTCGTGAGAAGGATAAAAAGATTTATTTTTTTAAAAAAGTTCTCAAAAAATTCTGAAAAAATTCCACAAGATCGTGTATGTTGGTGCATGAAAAAGTTGTAAAGGAAGTTTTTCTAAAAGTGGATAGTTTTGCCGAAAAAAATTTATTAAAAAAAACGTTTGTGCATTAAATCGGTTTTTTGTGCATCAAAAATTCGTTTTTGTACCCAACTTCTTTTGACTTTTTGCATCAAAATTTTATTGCGCATCAAACTATAACAAGTCGAAAAATTTGTGCATCAAAATTTTTTTGTGCATCAAAATTTCTTTTTTTGCGCATCAAAATTTCTTTTTTTGCGCATTAAAAAAACGTATAAAAACTCAAAATTAGAAAAACTTCTTTTACAAAAGTTTTATGCACCAACATACCTGATTTAATGAAATTTTTTTGGAATTTTTCGAGAACTTTTTTAAAAAAAAAATTCTTTTTATCATTCTCACGAATATTTGTCTTTTTATTTTAACCTTCCTCTATATATATATATATATATATATATATATATATATATATATATGTGTGTGTATATATATATATATGTGTATATATATATATATATTTTAAAAAAACTTTCAAAAGACACTCCAAACAACCTAATAACTTTAAAATAAACGACAGAGGCCAGGAACGTACAATTCTATGAAAGTTTAAATTATATAAATAACCTATATTTTTTTGCCATTTACGATTGTATTTAGAAACACATTTCGCGTTTGTATTTATATTTACACACATACTCAAAGCCATTCGCTCTATAAATAGCGTATACTTTCGACCCAACGACAAATCTCATTCAAATTCCGTGATTGTTAAAAAAAATGCTCACTGAAATAAAATGCATGTGTTGTATACAAGTCAGCCCCGCCGCAACGCACGGACACATTCCCACTCAATATTCATTCAAAAATGATTCGTAAAAAAATTATGCTCCGTGGCAACGCGTGGAATATGTCGCTTGTTATCTATGAAACTTGAAACCGTGTTAAATGGGCCAAGCTGCATTAATTGTGATTTTGGGCTTTTGGCTATATATCGTACGTGAACAAATACGTTTGATGGTTTAAAAAGAAAACTCTAATAATCGAGTAATAACAAGATATCGTTACCCGCTTTTCCCTGCGGATGTAAAAACATTCATCTCTTGTAAGAAAAAAATGTTTTTACAACGGGTTTTAGCGGCTAATTTGTTATAAAACTAAACTTAAGGAGATGTTAAATATATAACACAGCTTAATGAGTTTTTGAACTATTTTGTATTTTTGTTAAACTTTACGGGGGTGTTTTGGATACCATGGTTGCTAATTGTAAAGTGTAATTGGTTTAGCGGTTAGACATAGAGCTTCAGGTTAAGGGGTGTTTTGTAAAGTGTAATTGGTTTAGGGGTGTTTTGTAGATAGGTTAAGCTTGGGAATACGATTGAACTAAAGATTTTTATCCGTGCATTGATGCGGAGCACAAATATACGATAAAAAGAGAAAACATGTGTTCTGAATAATGTTCGATAATTTCTTTGTATATAACTTTCTTAAAATGTGAAAGATTATGACTGCACAATACGTAGTAAAACATATTAGAGGTACGACAAAACATAAACAAACACAACCATAATGGAAATACATCTAGGATCGCGTTCACCGATATCTCCTCTTTTAAGCTCTTCTGAAACACACCTTTTTTCGGCAGTTAAGTGACTCGCATTTTATATGTCGGCGGATATATTTTTTGTAGTATTCCGTAGTTTTTTTTATTCTTTCAAAAAAAATATTTTTAATCCTTACGCCGATGTAGCCCCCAACAAACACACAGGTCGTCTATCACTCACAACACAACAACAAAGAAAGACATTAAAATTTCAAACCCCGAGCAAATTAGTAAATAAGCCCACCACCAACATAATCAACAATAGTAACTTACAAAACACCACAAATCTGTCAAATTTCTAACAAACTCAATTAGCTTCTAAAAAAACAAAGCGTGGGTACAGTTTTGAACCATTCACCTGTCCTGGCAGCGGCCAGTTTGCATAGCAAACGATATTTTCCGAGCAATTGAAAACCACAATGCAGGAAAAACCACAATGAATAGGTAAATAGACATATCACGAAGCCTAACTGTAACCTACAAACGTTCAAGAACTTGGAAAATCTAATCTAAATCAGTTAACGTATAATTTTTACCCACCTTTCAGCAATTAAGCGAATATGACAGGAGCAATTTTCTAGATATAACTGTTGTTTCCAATTTCATTCGCAAATGTTATTTTTGCATAAATACACTAATAATTACACATACGCTATAAAACCTACATAATTAAGTTTAAATTTAAACTGAATCTAACCATGGAAAAGAAATCACCACTTATAAAGAAATCTATGCAAAAGTAACAAATACCTCATGCATCAGTGTAACTGTTTTGGTATAAATGTATTGAGCATCAGCCGCATCGCGTCCCATATTTAGGAAACTCGGTTTAAGCTTAGCAACACAACCTATGAGCGCCTTGTCCCCTGATTCCCAACAAACAAGTGAAGAAACAAGTGAAAACTAGAAGGGGGTTCAATAGTTTACCGCTTTTTAAATTTAATTATCGTTATTTGTAAAAAGCTTATATCCGAGTTTACATGAGATCAACATAACACAGTAGACGGGTGACACGATATAACTTTCGAGGTATTTTTTTTCGATTTTTTCTTTTCAGGCCGCTGATTGCGGAAAATCATATATGATTCGTATTAAACTAAATCATATTATGATTCGCTAAGGATCATAATGATTTATAAATCATATTATGATTTGTGTTTCGCACGAACTTTTATCAATTTTGTGTCAGTCACGGATTGCGAAAATCATATATTGTTAGGTAAATAGACATATCACGAAGCCTAACTGTAACCTACAAACGTTCAAGAACTTGGAAAATCTAATCTAAATCAGTTAACGGATAATTTTTACCCAGCTTTCAGCAATTAAGCGAATGTGACATGAGCAATTTTCTAGATATAACGGTTGTTTCCAATTTCATTCGCAAATGTTATTTTTGCATAAATACACTAATAATTACACATACGCTATAAAACCTACATAATTAAGTTTAAATTTAAACTGAATCTAACCATGGAAAAGAAATCACCACTTATAAAGAAATCTATGCAAAAGTAACAAATACCTCATGCATCAGTGTAACTGTTTTGGTATAACTATATTGAGCATCGGCCGCATCGCGTCCCATATTTAGGAAACTCGGTTTAAGCTTAGCAGCATAATCCATGAGCGCTTTGTCCCCTGATTCCCAACAAACAAGTGAAGAAACAAGTGAAAACTAGAAGGGGGTTCAATAGTTTACCGCTTTTTAAATTTAATTATCGTTATTTGTAAAAAGCTTATATCCGAGTTTACATGAGATCAACATAACACATTATAAGTAAAAAAATATTAACTACAAAGTATAAAATGAAAGATTAAAGTAAAGAGTTAGAAAGATCAAACCACAACACGAATACTTATAGTGGTTTGGTAACGAAGCTCCTCTTCGCCCTACTTCGCTCCACGAGTGTCCAACTAGAGAGTTCACTGCACTATGTCAACAAGCTTCCTTCAGGCATAGAAAACCATACAATCGTCGCTTATACCAATTTCTGACGCTAAGTTAAATGTCGAGTTCTAATCTTAGCGAGAACCAATCTACCACTCAAAAATGTATTTTGCGAACTAAAATACTAACCGCCGACTCACGTATTTTCACACCTAAAATACTAATCCGATCTACCCGATCTAACTACTACACAAGATTGGAAGTTATGTGGTTGATGTACAATTTACAACGAAAGCGTAACAACGTTATGTGTACACAAACTAATCTATAATACTTCGTATCTTGACGATTACAAGTATTCTTCTCTTGCACTTGGAGAGAAAAGATTGGATCACTTGTAAACAAATGTTTATACAAGTTAAATGATCAAAGACCAAAAGATATGAAAGTTGATTAAAAACAAAGAGAAACTGTGTGCAAAAGGGTAGAAAAACTATGTGAAAATGATCCACTATTTATAGGCAAAATGAGAAACGGTAAGCCTGTCAGTCCCATAATTAGCCTGGCGGTCCCCTGATCAATATTGGACCGCCCTCCCTATCTGGGGGCCGACAATTATAGGACGCTCCCATTTTTATTCTTTTTTGGGGAAATGTTTTCTGCTTCAGGTTTTATTTGTTTTTTTTTTGAGGGACCTGATTTTGAATATATACTTGAATAAAATACCTTTTTAATTACAAAAATATTTTGTCTAATTTATTTTTGTAGCAGAGTTATGTTACATTTGTAAAAATGTAAAGTTTAAGACAAAAATGTACTACTTTGATCATTTAGCAAGTTAATCATTTGTTTGTTCATACCTTAAGTGATTTACGTTGAAATAGAAATTTACGACTATAACTTGATTATGTTTAATTTTAGGTAGAATGTTTTTATATTTTGTGATTATCAAAACGTAGAGAAGTCGAAAAATATAAATAACGTTTGTGACAACCCGAGAATTTCTGTTTAATAAAATAGCCGTTTCCGTTTAGAAATTTGAATTTTTAAAAGTTTCATTTAACTTTACCGTTTAACCGGGAAGTTGTTCCGTTATTATCTGAGAATAATCACCAGGAGCGAACCGGGGCACCAAACGTTGTAGTATTTTGGCCATAGCCGCGTTTTTATTTTTTTAAGCAATATTTAAAATTTCATAATTTTTCGTGATGCCGTTACTCGTTTCGTTATTTACGTGTTCCGTGGAATTTAACTATACTATGTTATGCATGCAAGACCTTTGGAAATTAATTCATAAGTGAGCACTAGCCTTCCTAGAAAGTTGGAAGCCATTTGGTCCCCCCTTGGTCTTATGTAACCGGCTATGTATCTATGTACATACATTGGATTCAAATTTTGAACATTTCCTACACAAGCTTGCATGAAATGTGATAAAGGACTAGTACCAAGTTAATTTTCATAGGAAGACCATTTTGGTCCCCTCTTGTGGCTCATCTACACGTCCAAACATACATATGCATCATAGAGATGCCATTTTGATCATTTAAATGTCTAGACAAACTTCCATCTTATTTGGAACAACCTTGTACCAAGAAACCATGGGATTGGTGGATCGTTTTGGTCCCCCTCCCCCTTGTCTCTTCATGCCATGACCATACACACACCTACACACTTTGGTGTGTGAAACTCTTGTATAAATATTGATGCTCCTCATTTCTTGTATTCATTTCACACACAAGACTCATTTTCTCTCTTGTTCTCTCCCTTAAACACACAAACCAACACACACTCTCTCAAAATTTTTACATTTTCCATCTTTGATCATTTATATTTGAAGACAAGTTGAAGGTTTGATCATTTAAGATCATTCGGGTATAAAACAAACAACATTTGGGTTGTTCTTGATCCTTGTTCATCTCTAAAAATCATTTTTCTTTGTAAGTCTTCAAATCCTCAAATAACTTGTACTTTTCTACTCTTCTTGATGCATAAATGTTTGTTGTACAACTTATTTGTAAAAAGAATGATTTTGAAAATACATAAACCTTAAAAGGGTTTACATATGGTTTGAATATTATAAAAAGGAGCACAAGGAAATCATAGTTTTGTGATCGTGGTTATTTTCATGTAATAACACTTGTACTTTTGAGCTTATTTTTGGAAGGGTAAAACATTAAGCTTATTTGACTTAACCAATAAGCTCAAATAAGGCTTAATGGGCCTAAAGCCCACGTCACCCATAACATCAACCCACGGACCAAGCTTTTACATAAGCTTATGGGTTCGACTTATTTGAGTAATTGTAAATGGAATATATATTTCTAGCTAGCATTATTTAATTCGTTCTTTAAATATTTAATATGCTTTATCTCTAGGCTTATTTTGGAATGGGGTGTTTAAGTAACCGTAAGCTTTAAGTGGCATCTTAACCAATAAGAGCTCAAATAATGCTTATTTAGGGCCATAGTGAACGACACCCACATTCACCTCATAAACATTCCCGCTCTCTCCGCCGGCCCCTGATGCTTTTACATAAGATTAATGGGTTTCGGACTTACTCTTGTCTTAGGCTTTATCAGGCTGTAGTTAAGGATAGCTGCGCTTCAGAACTGTGACTACTAGTTCGTACTTAACGCTGTTTATCTACTCTATGCTATATCGGACTTATAAATTCGTACTTTATTATTATTAGATAGGTTATTGGCTAAAAGCCCCGATAAGGGTTTGTGTGACGCTCGAGTCCGTTTGGATATGTTTTAGTATGCATCAAAGCAAATGCTATCGTTGGATTGTCAAAATTGTAACTAGTGGTTTGAACATGTGGTTTTTTGATAAAGTCTACGACTTTAGCGTGAAAAAGTTAGTAAAACGAATACGGGTCATGCTGAATCTTATGTTGTAAAATAAAATTATTAATATATCTTGTAGATAATGTTTATTTAGAAAAAACATAAATACATAAAATGTTTTTGTATTCATTTACTTGTATACGCTCTTTCCGGGGAGACATATGTTGACCGTCCAAATGATAAATAATCAAGATTTAATTTTAGTGTAGCGATTCTAGACAATATATATTAATATTTAACATTCCCCACTATTAACAGACTAAATTATCAGATAATTATATACGTACGTTGTACTTACAACTTAGATGAGAGCCTGTGAATTTGTTTGTAAGTAAGTGTATACCGATCACTAATGTGTTTTTAATACACACAGATGAACGTTTACCAAAATAATAATAGTACGTTTCATTGTGCATCAATCCACCAGTCAGATATTAACTTTCTGAGATCAAAATAGAATACCCGTATTCTATATGGGTCATTACCCAGTGTACCAATTTGTACTCTTCGCTTGTCGATTTCGCAATGTAGACTCGACATACTTCGATGTAAGCTTTTAACTGTACTCTTTGTAAGCCTTTTATCATCACACCAAGGTGAGTTCATAAGCCCCACTTCTAGATTTTGCGTCGTTTTTTGTACTCTTACAATGTTTCATAAGACTTGTACAGTGTTGAGAACATGCAGATGTGGCTCGTTTACATAACTGGAAACAAGTACTTACTACGGAGATTTTTCTCCCTGTTGTACGTGTTGCACATAAGTAAGTTTTAGGACCACGACTGCTCGACTATCATGAACGTCATCTCTTGACTGGAGGATACAAAGACATTCTTAGTGTTGTATGTAGTGATATACACGGTCGTAGGGAGCTACAGTGAATAAATTAAGTGAGATTCTATTCATGGACTAATTTATTTTCACTATTGCGGGTGAGTAGCGCTCACTACCACACGGAGCGACCCACGATAATTAAAGTAAACGGATTTGTTATGTCCATGCTCGTTCTTGGTTGTTAGTGTGTTGTCTGAGTAACCTTGTCTGTTTGCGTCCTGCGCCCACAGACTGGAAGGCACAAACATAATACGTATAGCATGTACAGGGCTATCTTGCATAATTAGGCCTTGCAGTTTCATGATGTCTTGTAGTGCAAAGTAAATACCTTTTTATCATGTTTTGTCGATTTGCTCATCTTGTTATAACTGTGCGACAGTATCTGAGTTTTTAATAGAGTTATGAGTATTTATTTTGTTGGTCCAATATACATCTTATTGAAACTTAAACCTGATGAATTCAAGACTAAAACTTTATTGGATGACGTTGCTAAGCATGTTTTTATTTAGGTCGTTTGACAGCTTAAGCATGGATGGTTTGATGCTCGATATAATAGTACGTTAGTCTTTTATATTCCTTATGTGCACGGTATTATAGGAAGATTTATCTATGCTCTTAAATTACCGTTGTTGAATATCTTATTTTATGACTTCTGCAGTTTTACTTTGAATCTTTTTAAATTATCGATGTAGAAAACGATTTTATTATTATGTTTTAAAACTTGTGTATTGCAACAGTGTTTTTGTTTCTATATAGACGTACCCTTAGAGGTCGTTCTTATGTTTTTCCTAAGTGAGTGATATCATAGTACTGCAATCGCTCAAATTTAGTCACGACTCGGACTCGTTTATTCCGGTTCCAGGCCCCGTCTGGTGTTGGGTGTGAAGCTAAACAACTCTTTTGGTGTTAGCCTTTGCTTATTATGAAAATTATTCGTTTAGTTTGTTTATGTACAATTAAGTGCTATCTGTACTTTTTATCGTTGTGTATGATTAGTGTTTCTCAAATCATCATGCATTGCTTAGTGTATCTTAGCTCCACGTTTAACCTTAATTCTTAGTGTCATTGCGACACCCTGGATTACATTTTAGAAAGCTCTACTAACGTTATAGTTTTATCATGTAGTAAATTTGTTATAGTGTGTTAATGATTTATGATCACGCCACTAATGTAAACACAGTACTCACCGCTACTCCTATATAGGTAGTTTTAGTGTTTCGCAGTTAGTATTGTTGCTTGGCTGCTAATTAAGTTGGGAGACGTGTTATAGTTGCTATAAGTTAAGGCAAGGTGTCACCTATTAAAATATGGTGGTGAACCTAGGTTTTATAGTCTTGTGTTTCTTTAAGCTCTTTGTAGATGAAAGTTAGGAACAGTGGACTACCAACAATTGATATTACCGTAAGCTAGTAATGTGGTTTTAAATAAAGTCACATAATTGAGCTAGGATTATTCACTATAATCACTTTATTGTGCCTTCCTAGCTATAGATCTATAATGTCACTCCTACTCCATAAGAGAGACGGTACAGGAGCTATGAGTCTTTTAGCGGAACTGCGTCTAATAGTGGACCAGTAATGATGCATTATCCTGGTCTTGTAAGGATAGAAGAGTCTTAGGGTTAAGGAAGAAGTCCCGCCTTAATCTAGGAATCATATACCGCCTCGAGATAAGACAATCATTGCATTAAATAAACAAACTTGCGTTAGGCTTAGTAAACATGGTTAACATGATTTCCTTAGAATAGATTCGACCGGCACTTCGAAACTTTAGTAATTAAACGTTAGTGGATTAGGGATAACATAATTGGATAAGTCACCAAAACTACAACCTGTGCCAATCTCTCAGATTAAAACCCCATGATAAACTAAACATGTTCATATTGTATAGTCAATACGGCGTATTGATGATCTCAATATGGCGTATGCATTGTAGATTCTGTATAATTTTATATATAATTCTAACTAGCATAGGTTTGTAAATACTAATAATAGATAGACAAAACACTGATAAAAGATAGTAACACATCATTCTTGAGTGGATCGACACCCCACTTACCAAACTAGTCCACAATTGACTGGGTACACTGCCCGTTAAGGTGTTTTAAAAAGTAAAATATGCTAAATATAAATGTAAAACTTTGGATAATTAATTTACCTACACTAAATGACATCAACATCCATCAAATTTACCCCATTTTGACTCATTTCCCTAGTCCACCTGAAAATCATCATTTACGTATTCAGATCTATAATTATTATTGAAAAACCTTCAAGAGAAACTGTCAAGAAACGTAACATATATGCCAACATGATAAGATACGACAATGTTAACTAAGGAAAGTAGGACAAAGCTCTTATCATTACAGTTTCCAACATGTAAATTTTCATGACTTCGTTGTCAGCCCTCCCAGTTTGTATTCTGCCTCTTTCTTTTAACAATTAAGGGACACTAAGTCTTCAATGAACTAACATGATGTCAAAAAATAATTACTTGTGATTGTAAGTTCCAATTACCACATTAACCATGTCCTCCTGAAACCGATATGGCCAACATCGATTTTAACCTTACTAAAACATTTGAAGATTACTCGTTTAAAATTACAAGAGGATACGGTAACCCATTTACTTAGGAAGGTCAAAACGGGCAAATTTAAGATAACATAACTTAGTTGAAACCGAGTCAATAGCAAAATTAACAAATACCGATATGATAAACAAATACAAATCAAAATTAAGTCACAAAGGGCAAATTTAGAATAAAGCAAAGTAATCGATGTTATAAATTAGAGCAGGGCACCTTACTTTTATAATCACAGAGCATGAAAATCACAAAGCATGGATTACCTTTCGGTTCTAATTTCTTGGTGACCTTAGAACAATTGATTCCTTTGGAAAGATCTTGCTCGAAGCGAAATAGATGTATGTTTGTTGCAATTTTTAACAATAATTGTGTTTTTGTTTGTTATTACAAACACATTGTGATCATATGAATCTTGAAAATGATGTTTATAAAATAAATGTCAATCTGAACAATTCTTCGAGATCAATTAGCCTATGCAGTACAGTATGTCATAAAATTATAAATTCTAACTTCCGTAATGTACGCCAAAATGGTAGCATTGAAACATATTAGAGTAAACAGTTGTTTCGAGATAACTTTAGTGAAAAATAAGTCTAAACTAATATTGCAACAATTTTGTTTATCAAACGTAATGATCATATATAGAACACAAACACAAGAAGAAAAAATCAATTTTGTAGGACGACTGTGTTATACCAATGCATAAAACATGCATTTTGACCTAGAGTATCGTGAAGTATCGTTCAAAGCACCTTCAAATGATTCGTGTTCAAACTAAACAAAAAGAAAGACAAAAGCATGTAATACATTTAATCAATACTAATTCTAATTTAAACGTCAATGGACCTCATGTAGTTTATAATTAAACCATTGTTTGGTGTATGAGTTTAGTTAAAATCAAATTCGAATAAATTTTGTAAATTAAGGTTCATAAAAGTTCATTGTTTGAAGGTTGTTTTCTTACAATAAATGATGCAATTCATGATCACCCATAACTGAATACCCTGAACAAAAGGAGATAGGGCTCACAGTTACATGCTT
The DNA here is from genome assembly GCA_026074375.1 of Tanacetum coccineum. Taxonomy (NCBI): domain Eukaryota; kingdom Viridiplantae; phylum Streptophyta; class Magnoliopsida; order Asterales; family Asteraceae; genus Tanacetum; species Tanacetum coccineum. The sequence continues at coordinate 56,462 of BQNB010013835.1, forward strand.
CATAAACACAAGGTAACCAATAAATATCTTCAAAGAACTCCCTTACAAATATCTCATATTGACAACGATAATAAGAAATTGCATACAATAAAACTGGGAGAAAAAACTTACCAACAATCTCATAAAACAAATATCAATTTTAAAAGGTGAACCATAAATAAATCTATAAACTAATAAGATGGACTCAGGATTTAAAGTTTGAGTGTAAAATTTTGCATCAGTTTAGCAAAATTTTGGATCTTGAAATGGTGCATTTAATTGAAATTAAAAATAGCAGTAATAATATTTGAAAGTTTCCTAAGATGTGACGACCAAATTAAAAACTGACCGTAAATATTCAACATTTACATAGTTGGAATTACACGTGGATTAAGTGACATGGATTAAGTGATGTGGCATTGTGTCCAACGTATCTTAAATGACATGTCTAATTTCAAAAACAACTTTCTTTTATTATATATATAGATTAGGGCTTGTAACTTGTATTATTGTGATTCTTGAAGTATGGTTCTTGAGATGAGGAAGAGGATTAGGATAGATGTGGTTTTGTTGTGATGAAAGTGTTGAGATGGCGAGAATAGGTTTAGTTTGGATTTGCAACAAAGTGATGAAAGTATGGAAGTTGGATTTGTGTATTTTTTTTACAATCTGTCAGAAATTATAACTAGGGTAAAAGGGTCGTAAAAATTATTTTTAGAAGTCGTAAACCTAAAAAAATGAAAGATCATGTTGTTGTGATAATTTTTGATCTAAAGAACGCGAAAAATGGACTTATAACGAAGGAGTTATAGGGATTTGAAAATCGGGTGTAAAATGATATTTCTGGAAAAACTAGGCAAATTTAGTTGCTGTCCAGAATTTTTTGTTAAGATTTTTGAGCCAGAAATGTTGTTTTGAGTAACTGGGAGTTCAAAAATTAGAAATATATGTTTGAGTACTTATCCGGAGATAGTTTGATCGTCCCGTACGGATATAAACGAGTGAGATATCGCGTTTTTAAAATTTGACAGAATCGGACATTAATTAATAACTAAAAGCTGTTAGAATTATAAAAATGGCTAAACGAGTGTTTTTGGATAAAATTGGGGTATTTTAGGGTTCGCGTTGGGTTTAGTAACATATGTATATGTGTTATATCGCTTTTAAAAATGTAATGAATCGTAGAAACTGAATAGTTAAGTAGTGTTATAAAAATAAATGGGGGTTTATTATTTTTTCTTGGCGTTTATGTCGACACCATGTTATATTGACGGGTGAAAGCTGAATATACGTAACATACTTTTTTAAGTTTACCGATGTACGCAACCTACTTTTTTTATTCTCGATCTACGCAATATACTTTCAAATACTTACAAATCTACGCAATATTGACCAAAATATGACTTGTTTGACCGGTTACCGTTTAGAAAAGTTATAGATTGGTCCTTGTCGTTTGCGTGGACTTCCACCGTTAGTCCCTT
>BQNB010013835.1:60557-76374 GCA_026074375.1 Tanacetum coccineum
GAGATTCACCATGATGTTGTTGGAACATCAAGATGCCATTACAGACTTTAGTAGTTCTCCGTAGTAGGAAAAATTGAGCGAGGAAACGAGAAGTGAGATCATCCCAAGTCGAGATAGATCCCGCGGGTAGACGTTAAAGCTAATTGCTAGCTTGATCGCGAAGAGAGAATGGGAATAGATGCAGCCATATCTTCTCTCTTGAGGCACCATTAAGGTTGATAGAATCTATGATTTTAGGTGTTGGTTTGGGTGTTCGGATCTGAGTCTGTCGAATGCACATCCATTTTGCACCAACCGGATGGTTTCAGATTGCAAGTGTGACACATTGGCCTCTTCGGGAAGCTCAATGGTGTTTCGATAGCCCTCGTGCTAGGTTGGGAATATTTTTCTAAGGTACGGGGTTGGTTTTCGTCTCCCATGGTGGTCAACGAAAGAATGGGTACGAACAAAGATAAGATAGACTAAAGAAAGCTAAAAAAGAATCACTTGATAGGAATCTAGTGAGTAAATCTAAGCTAGATAGAATTCGAAACCATACTATTCCCCAGCAGCGGCGCCAAAACCTTGATGCAGTGGTGTAACACCCCCGACCCCGAATCAGTAGCAGCGGAAGTAACCGGGGGTTGCTAACTTCATAAGCACATAGTAAAAGTGAAAACGACCTCCAAATGAGACGTTTTGAAAAATTACACATTCGATATATAATAAACATTAGAGTTCATAAAAGATACAAGTCCTAAAAGTTTAAACATTTCATAATGTTTTTAAAAGAAAGTTTTATCGAATGGTAAAAGTATGCAAAGTCTTCAAAATATGTCGTGCGACTTCCTTCTAAGACAACACCTTAAAGACCTAAGATAAACATGCTAAAAATGTCAACAAATAATGTTGAGTGAATTCATAGGTTTGTAAATAAAGACAATGTTTAACTAAAACAAGTAATGTTTCAGAAATCAAGTAGTGCTTCAGCGAGCAATTTAGTGGATCACAAGATTTTAGGTAATAGCTGTAACACCCCCAAAAATGTGTCGCAGCGGAAATATGTCTGAGGGCGTTACTTTATAATACAACAGCACAAGATACAAGAGAACGACCTCTAAATGTGTCGTTTGAAAAGTAATCTCGTTGATTTTTTTGAAATTGATATAAGACTTGTCCCATAATTGCATCATAATGAAAAACTTGAAAATGATACAACGAGATTTGATCATTTGCATGTAAGTAGAAATCCATGAATGAAATCTTGTCAAATTTAGACTCCGGTGCACATCAAGTAAGCCAAGCATCTAATTCACCTGAGAAAAACATGCTTAAAAGGGTCAACATAAAGTTGGTGAGTTCATAGGTTTTTGTAAGTATAAATGTTGAACCAAATTTTTGTAAAGTGTGAATGATCGTTTCAATCCTTGAATGTTCTTCCAAAATGTATGTATGATTTTTAGAAATCAAAGAGTTGTAAAATATGCATGGCCATTTCAATCCCCAAATAGTCACAAAATGTACGTATGAAAATTGGACCGCAATTGTCCAAAGTATGTATTGCCACTTTATTCAAAGCAACGTAAATATTCCTATGTGTATAAAACAATGATTACAATTACTCTAAGTTCATGAAACCAATGCACTATGTACCCATCATAGGTGTCCCCTCCAAGAACACCCGGGCAGTAATGAAAACCATATGTACCCATCACAGGTGTCCCCTCCAAGAACACTCGGGCAGTAATGAATATGTACCCCTCGCAGGTGTCCCCTCCAAGAACACCCGGGCAATAATGACTGTGTACCCCTCACAGGTGTCCCTTCCAAGAACACCCGGGCATTTACTTGTAGTTATCAGTTCAATCCGCTTAAGCTAATTCGTAATCATTTCAAAAGTAAAGTATGTATTTGAGACCAAAAATAAAGTCAAATAATGTATCCCATAGCGAGCTATGTAAATGAGTATGTAAACCAATTTGTAATCAACCATGTAAATGCATTTGCAAACAAGCATGTTCTCACCCCAAAAATATATGTAAAACAAGTAAAACATGGGGCTATAAACTCACCTCGATGTTGTAGAACGATTGGCAGGAATGCGCATATTAAGCGCCAGACAAAACGGAAACTGGAACGGCTCGACCAAGAAGTTGCGGTTTATCTTAACGGTTATATCCTACTAGCCTAGGATAATGTATTTGGGTTTTCCGATGAATGAGTACATCAACGCGACACGTTGATAAAAGATTTAGATTTAAAGTTGTAATAGCTTGGTGGTTGGTTAAATAAAATAAATCAAGAAGTAAACGCAAAGGGTGTAATATATTCCGTATATATTACATAATGAAAAATGACCAAGTATATAATTCATACCGTGAATTATATAACAAGATACACAACCAAAAGAATAACTCGAAGCGTATATAATACACGACATGTGTTATATCTAAAAGGTGACAATTAAAATAAAATGGTTTAATTATATAATATTTCCAAGTATTATATAAGAAAGATGATAAAAATAAAAGAAACTAAATAATTCGACACGTGCCCGGATATCCCCAAATGATTTAATAGAAAGTTTCTTTATAAAAATAAACGCACGTTTAAAGTTGCGGATTAGATAAATGAAATCTCTAAAATTATAGCTTACGTTTGATTACCGGTTCTTCACGATCTAATAATTCTTAAGGCATTTAATTCGTCCTTTTCAGGATAATAAGTAAAGTAAGATTTGTAAAAGTTTACTAAGTGTAGCGATTTATAAAAATCTCGGCGTGACCTATTCGTTTATTTGACGTTTTCCATATTAACAAAAGTTAATTAATTTCCCTCAATTAAATCAATCCATGTTGCAAACCCAAACACACCTCTTAACAATTTTTTATCCCCAAATCCAAATACCCTATTTGGGTTGTAAAATATACAAAATGAACATAACAAATAATTCACTTATTTAACCGACTAAACTAAACGGATCATAACCCTACTCGGCTGGAACGCAACCAACCAAACGCGCCCTTGCGGCTGCTGCTACGCCAAACGCACCCTTATTAAATTTCTGTTAACCCAAACACACCCTTATGGTGTTCACAGCCAACCAAACACTCCCCTATACGTTTTCTGCTTACCCAAACACTCCCTTATATGTTTTTTGCTCACCCAAACACTCCCCTATATGTTTTCTGCTCACCTAAACACTCCCCTATATGTTTCTGCACAGCCAAACGCACCCTTAGTGCGTTCCTGCACAACCAAACGCACCCTTAGTGCGAAACTGCTAAACCAAACGCGCCCTTATTGTATTTCTGTTAAACCAAACGCACCCTATGTTGTTTTTAACAAAACCAAACGCACCCTTGTGCGGTTTATGTTAACCAAACGCACCCTACGGCTGAGACTGCCAAGCCAAACGCCCCCTGCTGCCATTAAACCCAACGCACCCTTTGGTGACTGAAAAACCAAAAGCACCATGTCGGGTCTGTTATCAAAACCCACGCACCCTAGTGGTGTTGATAACAACCAACCACACCCTTGGTGGGTGAATCTACCAAACCCGACGCACCCTTGTGTTGAACCCAGAACCCAACGCACCCGTGTCTGTTAAGAAACCATACACAAACACACCCTTCGGGTGCTACCACAGCCAAACGCACCCCTTATGGTGGCTGGGTAGAGGTGGTGGTGCGTGGTGTAAGGGTGGTGATGATGGTGCGATGATGATGAAGATGGTGGATCGGTGGTGGTGTTGGTGGGCAGCATGGGTGAGGATGGTGGCGGTGACAAGGTGATGTGGAGATGGAGATGAAGGTGGTGGTGGTGTGGCAGCGGTGGGTGGTGTTGGTGGTTCGGAGGTGGTTGCGACGATGGGGGTGACGGCGTGAAGATGGTGATGGTGGTGTCGATGTTGTAGTGGATCTGTGATGTTCGGGTGAAGATGGTGGTGATTTGTACAAGGCGGCTGGTGGCCGGAAAATCTCGCCGGAAGTTGGGGGAGGCGCCGAAAAAGTTAGAGAGGGAGGAGAGGGATTGTGTGTGTGGCTAGTTATAAAGTGAGTGAAAACCCTAATAGGGTTTGGTATTTATACATTTGAAAGTTTGAAAAACAAAGTAGATTGGTTCGGGACTCGTTTAAGCTAGTTAACGGGCGATTCAAAATACGAGAGTTGCGCCATTGTTTTCCAAATAGTTTTTCCTACGAAATGAGTATTTACACAACTATTATTTCAAAATTAAAATACGAAACTCGCGCCATTGCGTTCAAATCATTTTATTCCCTAATAAAAATAAGTATTACTGATAGTATTTCATAAAATATTGTTATAACATTTATAAAAATATTGTTATTTTATTTGGTAACCCGGTTATATGCCTTGTCCAAAAATAAAAATGAATTTTAACCCAATATTGTGTGTTTTCCAACAAACTGTATTTTAATTTAAAGCTAAGTAAATTATTAAATATTTATTTCATAAAAAGTGATAATTAAATATAAATTAATTATTTCCGTGTCAGTACGTTTGTATCGTCGTTTCTAAATTTTGCGAGGGTATATTTAGTAATTTTTCTGTTGTTTTCGGGTCTTAGGCGTTAAAACAAAAAAAGTTACCGAATGTCCGTTTTGACATCAAATTCATTAGTGACCGAGTCGTAAAACGTTATTTAGCGTGTCGTTTTTGATAAGTCAACTTAGAATAACATATATCTTTTTCGTTTTCAAGTCAATACAGATATAAAATAAATTGCAACGTGAGAGATATGTAATAATAAATAGATTTATTATTAAAATGTTCCAGAAAAATTACCGGATACGCGGTAAACGTTTTTATGTGACAATAAATGAATTAAAAGTTCAAAAAGATCTAGTCGGACCTGAAAATTCCAAAGGGTAACATATCAATTACAATTCCGACAAATTGCAGAGTTCCCGTTACCAGTAGCCCTACCCTTAAAGGAATCATCGTCCGAGATTTAATTTTGTGTTAACCGGAGTTGGAGTGGTATCTCTCTCCTATAAAATCACTGAGATGTAAGGGTGATGATTAATAGAACCATTCTAAACACCAGACGCTGATAAACATTATGGATTGCGGCGATGGGGGCAAAATTCGATGTTCCGACACTTCTCAATATACCAAAAATTTTGGCTAGGCTTGACCAGGATATTTAATCCATCAAAATGGGTATCTCAAAAAAAATCATTACAGGTCTTATGACTGATATAATCGCGTTATAAAGAGAGTCTCTTAATAGTGAGATGAGCGCTACGAACTAGAAAGATGACTTCGCGGTGAAGAAAGTCTGACTCAAGTTCCAAAATGTTCAAGGACAAATTCTCGATCGTTTCTGATATCTGTACTGTTCGATGATTAATAACGGACGGGGCTAATGGGATGTAAGTATTCAACTTACTTGGCAGTACTAGGATGTATCGCGACCTAACTCTTCGTACTAGTGGCCCGAAATGAATAGTTCGACTATCTCTTTCGTCGATAGGTGTTTATCTGGTTTAAGGGGGGTTGCATTACCTATTGGATAAAGTTGTACAAGTTGAGACCGTTCCAGGACCCAACAACAGCAACCCTAACGATAATAACTATAACAAATGGTGATGGGATGCAGAGATTGAGGACATTCGAGAAACAATATCCCCATAATAAAGTTCAACAAATGGGAGGAGCTCGCGGGAGAGCTTATGCGATAGACAGCGGAATATAGTACTCAGTCGTTAGTTCGAAGGTGAATCAACTCCATTAGTTCAAGCGTGCACAAGTCGGTTAGCTCCACAAACAGTTCATGATCGTAAGGATTTGTAACGGAAAATGTACTAACTTAAGGATGGGATAAGGTAGTTCCAAGTGAGGCCTTAAGATTTTGCTGAGTGGTAAGACACGATTGTGTCTCTAAACCTTTCTAACGGATTCCGGTGATTATCGGGTTCGAGTTCATACTCGTGTCATATTGGATACCATTAAGCCCATTCATTTATAATTTATTATTTGCTTAAAGAAGCGTCCTAATTTATATAAATAATGAATTGATAAACTTATGTTTCGGTGATTTACAATTTCTTTATTTGAATGAAGAGGCGTCCCAATCCTTTCAAATAAAGATATTATAAATCATCCTACTTAATAATTTCTGATGCAATACGCGTACTCACATAACCTTCAAGGTGATGGATGACATGACGATGCATGTGCTCTAATGAGTATGGGACGAGTGTTTAAAACTTGTCTTCGGAGACGGGGAGTAAAACTATCAGGCGAGATCGACATCGTGTTCAAAATAGTTGATGAGTACTCGGTTAAAGTAAATAAGGTAAAGGTCTATATGAACGAGTCAACATAGCAATTATCATATCAATCCTCCTATTACAAGTCCCGCCCATACAAGACTTGTAATACTTAGATTCATACATAATCCCATGTAAACAGAACTGTGACGGGTTTTGTTAACATAACAATTATCATGTCAATCCTCGTATTACAAGTCCCGCCTATACAAGACTTGTAATACTTAGATTCATACATAATTCCATGTAAACAAAATTGTGACGGCTTATCGTGTAATACGATATTGTATAATGCTATGAAGAAAAATAATATTCTTAGAGACCATTGTTTAACTTACAATGTCTAAGAACGAAGTGAGACCATTGTGCAACTCACAATGTCTAAGAAGTAAAATGAGACCATTGTGTAACTCACAATGTCTGAGGTATAAATGAGACCATTGTGCAACTCATAGTGTCTTAAGAAATGTTCTGGTATTTATATAAATAACTCTTATATAATTAAACGTACGATATACGCAAAGGGATGTAAGCATATTATATATATATATATATATATATATATATATATATATATATATATATATATATATATATATATATATATATATGTCATGTAAGCACTTAATGCAACAAGTAATGTAAGCAAGTAAGCAAGTAGTGTGTATGCACTTTGAAATTGTTTGCTGTGATGCAATGCTTGTGAAAACGGTTATAGTCTAGGGTAAAATATGCAACCTAGTTCTCTATAACCAGCGCTCTGATACCAATCTGTAACACCTCCAAAAATGTGTCGCAGCGGAAATATGTCCGAGGGCGTTACTTCATAATACAACAACACAAGATACAAGAGAACGACCTCTAAATGTGCCGTTTGATAAAGTAACCCGTTTGAATTTCTTGAAATTGATATAAGACTTGTCCCATAATTGCATCACAATGAAAAACTTGAAAATGATACAACGAGATTGATCATTTGCATGTAAGTAGAAACCCATGAATGAAATCTTGTCAAATTTAGACTTCAGTGCACATCAAGTAAGCCAAACATCTAATTCACCTGAGAAAAACATGCTTAAAAGGGTCAATATAAAGTTGGTGAGTTCATAGGTTTTTGTAAGTATAAATGTTGAACCAAAGTTCTATAAAGCGTGTAAGACCTAATTCAATCTTAAATGTCTTCCAAAATGTATGTATGATTTTGTATAAATCAAAGAGTTGTAAAATATTGCATGACCATAGAAGGCGCAGGTCCCCAAATAAGTCACAAAATGTACGTATGAAAATTTGGACCGCATTACCAAAGTATGTATTGCCACTTTATTCAAAGCAACGTAAATATTCCTATGTGTATAAAACAATAATTACAATTACTCTAAGTTCATGAAACCGATGCTCTATATACCTGGTATGTGTTTAATTACACATACCTTTTACCTTTAAAAACGAGCTAAAATAACCAAAAACGGACTTAAAATGCCAAATACACGCTTGTTTTGCTAATTGTATTGTGCAGGAACGGATAATTAAGAAAAGGACGAAAAACAAAGCCAAATCGACAAAACCGGACTCGGAATGGGAAAGCAAGGAAAAGACAAAGTCAAAGTCCAAGCCAAAGTCAACAGAAGTCAACCCAAGTCAACCCCGAAGCCAAAAAGTCAACAAATCAAGAAATATAAGTTTAAGGGTTGAAATTGCCAAACCCCTAAACTTATATTTATAAGAGAAAAGAGAAAATGAAAGACAAGGGGCCAAACTGCCATTTTTGCAAAGATACACTACGAGGGAACCGAGGGCAAAACTAGTCCAAGTCCTAAACGTCTATAACAAACAACACAGACACACGCCACAGATGCAATGTAGAACATAAAACTCTTGGGGACTTGTTTTGCCAAGTCCCCAAAAGTTTTAACCACAAGGACGTACGGTGCCACAAGAAACTAAACACCACGAAGGGACGACAATTTTGCCAATCCCCAAAATATCTGCCCTGTCACACCCCCAACCTTTATAAGCAACCCTTTCGCCGAGCGGGGCCAATTTTGAATCCCCTAAAAACCCCAGGACCAACACCACGGGGTTAAATCCCCTCTCTTTTAACCCTGCAAACCCAAACCACCCCCATGGTTAAACTCTAGATTGATATCCCCGCCTCCCCCTTCTAAAACTTTCCCACTCACAACACAAAACTGCCTTAGTGCTTTGCAATTGTCACACCCACAACTCCCTAAGCCAAGATTATCCATGGACTCGGATAAAAAGTTTTGGGCTTCAAAAAAAACCAAGGGCTGAGTGCGTATGCTTGACTTAACACTCTACAAGTAACACAACTCACCTGTGTCTCTACAAAGAAAACACAAAAGGATAAGACAAAAGAAGACCAAGCATAGAGTCCGTTTTTTCCTATTTAAGAGCCTTGTAACACATTGTGGCCAACAGAGCGCATTTTTAATGTAGTTTGTTTATGGATTTTTTTAAAAGTGTTTTTAGTTCAAGTGATTTAGAGAGACCGTTTTTAATTTCGAAATTGTTAATTTACAGGGGAGGTGAGCGCGAGCGGTCTATCGAGTTTTTCTCAATATCAAGTTTAATTTTCAGTTTAAGCTCTCATTTTACTTGCACAACTGTTCTAAAAGTCTTTCTAGTTGCTCTTATAAGTTTTTCTCATTCTACTTACACAAGTCAAAGTTTGTTTTAAAAAAAGTCAAATAAAGTCAACCGTTGGTCAAATAAGCTCAAATTAGCGAGAGCGAGTTTAATCTTCTCTTTGTCTTTAAAAGTTTTAATGATACTAGAAGCTCTTTAAAAATTAAAAACTGTTTTTTAGTCTATTTGAGTTCATAAGTGTTCATTTGATTTTTTTTGGAAGCTAAAAGGAGTAATAAGCTATATGAACTCGAGAGATATTGAGCTTTATTATTTAAGCTCAAGGGATCATAGGAGGGCTGGTAGGTGGGGCGGGCCATTAGCTTAATGGTTTGAGGAAGGCACAGTACCACTCAGAAAGAGTGGCAAGAGTGAGAGTACTCGAGACGACAATAAATTCAGTTTCATCTTCTAGCGACTCATTGTAGTGCGCGAGAGCGAGCGCACATCTTGAGAGCGCGTTTACACTTATTTCTGTACCCTTTGTTTTTCCTTGTGTTTTAAATCCTGTTCACATAAGTATAGTTAGTTAGGAAGTAATCAAATGTTTTATTTTCGTTAGGTTAAAAGGTTCATTTGAGTTTCATTTTACTGTCCAAATTCTGTCATTGAGATAACTAAGACAGCATTGTTCTGCCTCGAGATGAGAGACGTGGCTTATTTCCATTAATAAGCTGCAAGTTTAAGTTTTAAATTAATCTTATTAGGACAGATTAAGTAAAAGTAGATAAAAGGTTTTAGGAGTTTATAAAGCTAAAAAGATAGATTTTGAATGTGCGTGGGGTGGCTTTATTGTTGAGCGAGGGGGGAGGATATAGGGAGGAGGTGTTTGGCATAAGAGTAAAAACGGGTCAAAATAGTTTTGTGTATGGGTTGGAGTCTCAAAGTAGTTTTAGCTTGGGTTTTTAAGCTCATTTAAGCTGTTTTTGAGAGTTTTCAAGTTTGAAAATTGATTTTCAAAGCTTTTCCAAACCATCTTTTTAACTGTGACTTTTAAGAAACACCACAAGTGCTTATATTCATAAGCACTTGAATTTTGAGTTTAAGATGTCCAAAAAGTTGTGTTATTGTGGGTTAACAAAGCTGTAAAACACGCCCTTTGTCTTTTGAGCGCGAGTTGGTGAGACAAAATCACCAAGTTTATCAAGTGACAGTTTTTAAAAAGCAAAGACCACTTTTTTCTTCACCTTCAAAATTCAGCTTGTTTAATGATTTCAAAAGCTAAACTAAAAATAGAGTATGCAACACGTAAGGGGTTGGGGAGGAGAGTTGAATCGGGGGGCATCTGTTTGAGGCTTATTTTATTGTTTAACTTATTTGACACAAAATCAAAAGCGAGAGTATCAGTTAATAATACGTCAATAAGCCACTTAAGTTTAGCTAAAATCTCCCCAGGAGGCGCGAAGGGGAGCGATTTAGGCCCCTTTTTCTTAGTCAAGTTGTGTTATAAAGCGTCCAAATTCTTTGGCTTATTCAAAGAGCTTAAAACCTCTTGTATAAGCCCTCAAAATTCAGCTTTTTGAAAAGCTTAATTGTGAGCTTAATTATTTTAATCCCAATACTTGGCCTTATGAACTGTTTTGTACCTATTGTATGATTGCTTATTTTTTTTACATTTCTTTTCCCCTCTCTGGCGAGGTATTGCGTGCTAGTATTTAATAAGCCATCTGTGTCCTAATAACTTATATAAAATAGAATTAGTTAGATTGTTAAGAGCGAGTGTATAGGACCCTTTAATACTAGCTTATTTTGTCTAAGAAACCTTACGTCCTTTTAGCTTTTAAAGCTTTGCGAGAAGTTTTCTGTCACAATTAAGCATTTCCAGCATATTGAGGATTTTAAGTACTTAGTGTTCTTTTTAGCTTATTTAGACTAGTTTAGACCCCCCTTAGCTTACTAATATCCTAGTTTAGCTTATTTCATCCTCAAATCCAAAATGACTTAAGCAAATTTTTGGCCTTTAAGCTACTGTCGAACTTAAAGCTTATTTTTAAGCTTATTAAGTGCTTTTCGTAAAAAGTTGTAGAAGACAAAGTTGTTAAGGACCCCACGACTAATTCTGCGGGGGGGCGATGGTCGTTTGAACAAAGTTTTCAAAAAAAAAAGAAGGGGAAAGACAAGAGGTCCGGGTGAGCAAGACTCGAACCCGGGACCCCTCGATACGATCCCCTTTATAACACACTCCTTACCACTGCGCCCTTGGGTCTTTTTCGTTAAAGACTCAAGGGCTTTAATATTTAAGGGTGTTTTGGCTTTTAAGCTTATAAGCTGCCAACAGCTTATTACGGGCTTATTTATAAGCAAATTTTTAGCTTTTTATTTTTCGTAGGATTTCTATAGTGTAAAGTATTTTTAGAAAAAAATTCAGAATTTTTCGAAATAGTTTAGTATTTTTTACAATTTAATTTAGTTAAAACTTTTAAAAATTCATAAAAAATACAAAAATTATCAAAAAAATATTTTGCTTTTTTAGAAAATTTTCTTTTGTATATATGTTTTTTGTAGGAAAAATTAAAAAAACCTTTTTCCGTAGGTCATTTTTACACTTTTTAACTTTTTAAAGAACGGTCCGCGGGGTGGGGCGGGATTTTTTAATGACGTCATCAATACAACGAGATTTGATCATTTGTATGTAAGTAGAAATCCATGAATGAAATCTTGTCAAATTTAGACTCCAGTGCACATCAAGTAAGCCAAGCATCTAATTCACCTGAGAAAAACATGCTTAAAAGGGTCAACATAAAGTTGGTGAGTTCATAGGTTTTTGTAAGTATAAATGTTGAACCAAAGTTCTGTAAAGCGTGTATGACCGTTTCAATCCTTGAATGTTCTTCCAAAATGTATGTATGATTTTTAGAAATCAAAGAGTTGTAAAATATGCATGACCATTTCAATCCCCAAATAGTCACAAAATGTACGTATGAAAATTGGACCGCAATTGTCCAAAGTATGTATTGCCACTTTATTCAAAGCAACGTAAATATTCCTATGTGTATAAAACAATGATTACAATTACTCTAAGTTCATGAAACCGATGCTCTATGTACCCATCGTAGGTGTCCCCTCCAAGAACACCCGGGCAGTAATGAAAACCATATGTACCCATCACAGGTGTCCCCTCCAAGAACACTCGGGCAGTAATGAATATGTACCCCTCGCAGGTGTCCCCTCCAAGAACACCCGGGCAATAATGACTGTGTACCCCTCACAGGTGTCCCTTCCAAGAACACCCGGGCATTTACTTGTAGTTATCAGTTCAATCCGCTTAAGCTAATTCGTAATCATTTCAAAAGTAAAGTATGTATTTGAGACCAAAAATAAAGTCAAATAATGTATCCCATAGCGAGCTATGTAAATGAGTATGTAAACCAATTTGTAATCAACCATGTAAATGCATTTGCAACCAAGCATGTTCTCACCCCAAAAATATATGTAAAACAAGTAAAACATGGGGCTATAAACTCACCTCGATGTAGAAGAACGATTGGCAGAAATGCACATACTATGCATAACACGAACGGAAAACCAGAACGGCTCGACCAAGAAGTTACGGTTTATCTTAACGGCTAAGTCCCACTAGCCTAGGATAATGTATTTGGGTTTTCCGATGAATGAGTTACATCAACGCGTCACGTTGGTAAAAGATTTAGATTTAAAGTTGTAATAGCTTGGTGGTTGGTTAAATAAAATAAATCAAGAAGTAAACGCAAAGGATGTAATATATTCCGTATATATTACATAATGAAAAATGACCAAGTATATAATTCATACCGTGAATTATATAACAAGATACACAACCAAAAGAATAACTCGAAGCGTATATAATGCACGACATGTGTTATATCTAAAAGGTGACAATTAAAATAAAATGGTTTAAATATACAATACTTTCCAAGTATTATATAAGAAAGATGATAATTTGACACGTGTTCGGAAATCACCACTTTAATTAATAACAGCTCTCGTATAACAGTAAACACATGTTTTAAAGTTACGAATCATATAAACGATGTCTTTAAAGTCTTTACAAAAGTTATGATTTTATCTTCTAGTCGAGAATTATAAAATAATATTTTATATTTTAGTATATTGTTTCATTGCCGGGTTTTAGTTAAAATAGTTGTCTCGTTTGTAAAAGTATAGTTTTCGTTTAACCATCGGGTTACCGTTATCGTATAATTACGAATTAATAAGCTTAAAGACTATATAACTTCGCCCTTTTATCGGGTTTCTAAAATAATAGAAAGTATAGTAAAAATTACTAAGTATAGAAATTTTATAGAAATCCCGGCATGACTTATTCGTTTATACGACATTTCCTATATTTTACAAATCTCAAATATTTCCCTTTTTCAATCTACCCGTGTTGCAAAATACCCGTGTTTCAATATATATCTAAACGAGACTAGTTAGATAATATAAATAAGCAAAACTAAACACATCTCATGTGTTGTAAACAAAAACAAAATAACAAATAGCATATTTATTTAACCATTATCATCATTTTATTTGTTTTATAATTTATAAAATCTTACGATGTATTTATTACTTGATTTATATAAACTGAACATACCCTTGCTGTAAAACAGTGAATCAAACACGCCCCTTATTGTGTTTCTGCTACACCAAACGCACCCTAAAGCTGTTAACAGCAACCAAACGCACCCTTGTGGCATTTCTGCACAACCAAACTGTAACATTTCGTATTTTCAGATCATTTTATGACGTCATTAATTTCGTCATTATTTCACTATTTTTTTTAGTCTCGTGCGCAATTACTTTTAATTCTTATCACATAATTAAATCGCGTAAGCTAAAAATTTTTATTTAACGTATGAAAAAAAGAGTTAAAACAAGAGAAATATGATTTTATACACTATTTCCAGACATGAATAGTGTTGTTTCATTTTTTTATAAAAATTTTGCGAAACATTTTATAATCATTTATATGATATTTATACGAGTTTTAAATTTATAAATATTATTTTACAAGACGATTGACCTACTCATACGATAACATTATACAAACGATAAAAACATTTTTTTGAGTAATAATTAACTTTTTGTATTTATTTTATTTTTACGTAAAGCGTTTACGTTTCGCGATAAATTTTATTTATTCATTCTCAGAACCACCAAAATTTATCTACGCTTCAACAAATACCAATTTTTATTCTCAATGCTCAAAGTTTTATAAAACTTTACCCATATTATCATATTGGCCAAATATTACATAAAGAAATCCACTAGAGCATACACTTCCCAAGTTTACACTCTATGTCTTAAACTATACATTTGTAACTTCAAACAATGCAAGCATTATACCTCAATATAACAAAGATAATTTCTAGCCCTCTTTCCCCATAAAATTCGGCACACCATAGGAGACATTTAGCTAACATTTTATCAACTTGAGTTTGTACAACTTACATCTCACTAAGGCTTAGTACAAGACTAGTAACTTTGACCACTTAGTCTCCTTGTTTTACTCCCTATGTTTTCCTAAAGTCTTGGTCTTTCTATAAGCATTATTGACTAGTCCATGTGATAATTTACTTTGTAAACAAGGAAGAGATAAACACACAACTCATTTACTAGGAAAAAAATCAACTCATCTCCCTCTTTTGGCTTCCCTATACCCACGTCCCAAAACAAAACCCCTACCCACACCCATATATCAATATTATTATTATTATTATTTTCATTCCTAGACAACACACTTAGGGCAATGGAGCTTTTGGAATATGGTTGGGAGTTTCGAACGTGGTTAGATTTTCCATCCATAGCCTCGTTGGGACATAACGACCCGGGAACATTCTATACTGCTTCTGGTTAAATTGCTCTCGCGGATTCTGTCTCTTTTCGTGTGTTGATATTTATCGGTACGTAAGAAGGAGTCTAATTCTCGCGAGTCAGTATGTCAACGGAACCATCATCCTAAGCTACTAACTCACTTTAAATTTTGAGTAGTAACCGTTCGAGACTTAAATGTATTGTTTTGTTTCATGTACCAAAATTATAAGACTATAAGTAAATTAAATGTCTAACAGACTAGCACTATGAAATACTTGAAGCTATTTGAAATCTTTCAAAGAAAGAAAAAAAAACAAGTAAGGCTATGCTCTTCACGTTTTGGAAGAATGATGGATGTTCATGGTTTTAGGTTCTGGGTACGGTATTCTATCAGAACAAAAGAAAATTAAAAGAACTCATTAAAATGAATAAAATATTGTGGGACAAGATTTCTAAACATTCATACACATTCACGTGAATGTGTAGCAAATTATGTAGTCATTAAATTTATTTTTGGAAACAACCTCTCAAAATTTTATAGATGTTATTATTGACCTTGAAGTTTGACTAAATAGAAATTAGTAAAGAAATAATATACAAATAAAAGACTTACATGACATATAATAATGAGAATGTTAATTTGGATAAATTATCAAAACTGACCCTTATAGTTTTGTTTAGGTCCCTGGTTTATAAAGCTAGTTATAAATAAGTATTATAAATTTAAAGTAACACTTTTGGCCTATGTCCAGTTAATACTCTTCAAAACTAGTCCAAAATAATAGTTTAGTTATTTTGTCTTTAACGTAATTATATTTATAAGATGTACGTCTCAAATGTTATAATCTATATAAACACTCATTGCATTCATTCGTGTAATATTTATAAAATCTAAGACGCGACTTTATTTTTTTAGGTTACTTTCAGAGTTTTACTCGGTTTCCCTACGCTTTAATTCTCGTTATCATGTCTCGGTCTCTCGATGGTTACATCTCGATATCTATTATCGTATTTCATAAAGGTGAGTTCATAGCCCCACCTTTTCTCTTTTTAATGGTTTTCTTAAACTGTTTTCGGGGTGAGAATACGTGCTCGTTTTAC
>BQNB010013836.1:2965-24229 GCA_026074375.1 Tanacetum coccineum
GTATTAACTCAGTACTACCAGAACTAACTATTACTACCAGACTTAACTGTTATACTACCAGTATTAAGTCTTTTACAATCTACCAGAACTAACTATTACTACCAGACTTAACTATTCCGTCTCATGTTCGTTTTTGCCCGGTTTTGGCTGTTTTCTTATGATTTTTGCAATATCTGTACCTACACATCATAAATGACAAAACACACAATATACAAGCATAATTTTCATCATTTTAGAGTTTGTTTTGATATAAAACGGATATGTGATTTCTCACATATCACTTGTAGTTCATCAATAAGTTCTTCTATCATGGGAATAGGAAACTTATATTTAATTATATGCTTGTTGAGTTGTCTGTAGTCTATACACATTCTCCATGAACCATCTTTCTTCTTTACCATAACAATTGATGAGGAAAAAGGACTTTGACTTGGTCTAATAACCCTTGAATCAAGTAGCTCTTTGACCATTAATTCTATGGCATCCTTCTGATTTGCTGGGTGTCTATAGGGTCTTATATTGATTGGAGAAGTGTTTGGCAATAGTGGAATTTGATGATCATGTGATATCTTTGGTGGCAAGGCATTTGGCATACTAAACACATCTGCATACTCTATGAGTAAATCTTCCACAGCTTTACATGGGTGTTTGGCAATACCTTGTTCTGACTCTTCCATTGCAAATAAGGTAGGAGGATAAACACATAAAGTCATAGAGTTTAACATTGCTTCTGACCCCTTTTTCTTACTCCCTTTTCCTTGCATCCACTGAACAGAAGTTTGAGGAGTTCCTCTCAACAACACTTTGCTCTTCCCATACTCAAATTCCATAGTCAACTTTTGGAAATTAAACTTAATATCATCCAAAGTAGCTAACCACTATACTCCTAACACCATTTCACATCCTTCCAAAGCAATTACCATCATATCAGTTACAAAAGGCAACCCTTGAAGAGTCCATTTAAAATCCTTGCACATAAATGAACTAGTCAAACTATTACCATCTGCCACATCTACTTTCAAAGGACAAATATTTTGCATCTTACAACCAATTCTCTTTGCAGTTTACATATCCATGAAATTGTGAGTACTACCACAATCAATGAGAATGTGTACCACTTGCTTGCCTACATAACCCCTTATTCTCAAAGTTCTATAAGATGTGACACTAGACAAAGCATGGATAGAGATTTGTGGACTAACATCCTGAACAAAACCAATGGGTGAGTCCTGAGTAAACAACTCATTAGTACATTCCTCAAATATCTCTTCCCATGCATCCTCAGTTCCTTCTAGGGGTGAGCAATGGTCCAAAACCGGACCGGACCGAGACCGAAATGGTCTAAAAAGCCGGACCGTGAACCGGACCAAAATGGTACGGTCCGGTCCGGTCCTATAATGCTTAATCTCGGGTTTTTGGTCGGACCAGACCGGACCGACCGGACCGAAGACCGAATTGGTCCAAAACCCAGGACCGTGGACCGGACCGCGGTCTGGTCCACCGGTCTATTTGCTCAGCCCTAGTTCCTTCTATAACCACTTCTAATGAATGTAACTGACTACTACATTTGTGACCAGGAAAGTACTTTTCATCATAGTAAAAACACATATGATTTACCCTCTTTTCTTCTAATTCCTTTTGAGTCAATCTCTTCCTAAAAGGAACTATATCATTCCTAGAACTAGTGTTTGGCATATATATTAGGGGACCCAACTTAGTTCTTTGGTAAACTAAGTCTGTAGGTTATTGTTGAACACATTTAGAAATCGCCGCCCCTCCTCCCCGTCGCGTCGCCCCCCCTGTAAGTAGAAGTTTTGTAGTAGTTGCGTAGGAAAGGACTTCATGACCCCCTACTCATTGATTTTCATAGCAAAAAATTTGTTTTTTTCTTCCATTTTTTTGCCAAAGCTAATACGCATCATTAGGAGTATAAACCAAAGCTCCGTAATCCACACGCTCTCCGATGTTGAATGATTATCAAGTTTCGACCCCAAGAAGAAACAATAACTTTATGCATTTGCTTTTCCTCTCAAATCCTATTATATTCAATAGAGGACTCAAACTTTTCATGATTAATCTTTTAAACTGTTCATATGTTTCAATGTTTCAAATTCTTTAGTTTCCTATTAATGGACTCATAAATATAACAGAATCAAACCTCTAACAATTGCCTTCTTTTGCATTACAAACTACCATGGACTAATCCTCATAAATTCTCTACCAAAAACTGTTAGGTTTATGCCGATATCAAATTCTTTGTCTCCATAAACATGCATAGTTAGAAGCCATAAATTGATTCTCTTTCCTTCGCTTCAACTTACTCTAAGTTCCTGTATATAAAATTATTTAATATTTGCATTGGTAAAATCAACCTTCTAACATCATCATCCAATGAATTGGCAATTCAATTTTAGCCTAATTCCCTATAACTGTGATTACCTTTCTTGTAAGTGTTACCAACACCACCACCACTGTGATGTGGACTACCAATATGATGATTAGTACTATCTTGCCCATTGTGACTAGTACCTTCAGCATTTTTGAGTTTTTCAACCTCATCAGAAAGCTTCTTGTGACCAACTAAGAAGGTTTTCATTCCCTATTTAATTTCAAGAACGACAGCCTTCAGTTCATCAATGGATTCTTGCATTGATTCCATGGTAGGAACAGGGGTAATTGAATTATTTCTTGTGGAAACCATGAGTTCTAACAACAATCACTACTTATCGGAGTGCTAGGAAAGCACTCTGATACCACTTGATACTAGTCAAATGGATTGGATATGATCAAACTAGGAATTACAAGAACTCGAAGTAAGAATTGGCAAAACAATCAGGAAATCAATGAACAAGAATTTGATCTTGAAATTGTATTACAACTGAACGATTGGTTTGTTACAAGATTACAGGAGAAGAGGAAATCGATTTACAAAAGTGATGCTAGAACAAAGTGTGAACGAAGTATTTAAAAGGGATGTTTTGGCGCCTTTTTCAGTTAAGTCTGTTATGGATAAAGCACGTGCACCTCACGTGCTCAGTGTAAACACTTAACACGTGCACCTCACGTGCCATAACATTTCAAACGTATCAAATTGAAAATTTTTTAGTCTTCTCCCAGAAATAGCCTTTGAATGAAGTAAAAGAGGTGGATACGTGTCGATATTGTGTCACTCTTTATAATTTTTAATTACATAAAAGCTAAAAGCGATCTATATATTTTTTCAGATAATTCATCATGCTTCGTAAACTCTTAAATGTGTTATTATGCTTAAAGAATTTGCATTAGTGGTGTCAAAATGACGTCTGTATTTGGTTCTGACAATGTTAGTCTTATTTCAAACCAACAGAGCATTTGCAATTAGATTATTATTAACTGGCCGTTTGTAATTAACTGAAAATTAATTTTCAAAAAAAAATATTTTCTAATTATTTCTAAAATTTATACACGTTTTATACACGCTTTTATGCATGTTTTTATATACGTTTCTATGCACGTTTTTATAATCGATTTTCAACACGTGTTTATATACGTTTATATATATTTATTATAAGTTTTTATATACGTATTTATGCACCTTTTTAGACATCTTCTTATGCACATTTGCATACACGTTTATGTGTGTTTTTATACATATTTTTATGCACCTTTTTATACGTGTTTTTATACACATTTGTAATAAATATATATATATATATAAACGTATATAAAAACGTGCATAAAAGCATGCATAAAAAACGTGTATAAAAGCATGCATAAAAACTTATAAAACGTATAATAATTAGTCTATAAAAGCGTGTATAAAAAATGTGTATAAAACGTGTATAAAAACGTATATAAAAAGGCTGTTGAAAAAGTAAATAAAAACGTGTATAAAAATGTGTGTGTAAAAACGTGTAAATGTATATAAAAACATGTATAAAATCGTGTATAAAATTGTGTATACATTTTAAAAATAATTACAAACGGTCGTTGGTATAAAAGATTAACGTTGCAAACGTTCGTTGGCTAAAGGACTAACGTTACACATATAGCCAAAAGTTTAATATAGACCCAATATTTGTCATAGACCCAATGAACCAATCCTATCCACTCATTTTTTAATCAAAAATGGAAAAAAAAAAAATCCCAACTTTCAACATCTTTTTTAAATCACGTAAATATTCCTACACATGTTATTCGTTTAAGTAAAACAAAACATATCATGCGACGAGAATTAATTATTTTTCTCTCGCTGCGCGCGACGCTACTCGCTCCTCGCGTATTTGACGAATTTTTTTTAATGATTTTATTGAAGTATATAGATTTTATGAAGTCTATCATATGAATTTATGAACTCATATATATTTATATGAATCATTATCGATTGTTCTTATACGAATATATATGATTCGTTCATAGAAATAATAATATGATTTTCGCTAATTCGTGAAAACAAATTGGAAAAAAAGTTCGTGACGAATCACAACTTATATATTGATTTTTTGAAAAATAATTCATATATGATTTTCGCAATTCGTGATGAAACAAAATTAAAAAAAAAGTTAGTTGAATAACAACTATATATGATTTTTATATAAATTCTTATATTGATATTCATGAAAATATATTGTTTTATGAAAAAATCATTATGTTGTTACGAATTTATAGATTGGATTTATACGAATCTTATATGATATTCGCAATTCGTGACTTAAACAAAAATATCGAAAAAAAGTTCTCAAAAGGGTATCGCTGTTACGTTACTGAAAGATAAAAAAATCACTCGTCGTGATGGTGTTTTTTTTTGTCGTGTGACAATTTACCGTTTGTAAGATATTTTATTTTTAAAAAAGATGTGGAAAGTGGGTTTTTTTATTTTTGATGAAAAATAAATGGTTAAGATTGATTCATTAGATCTATGACAAATAATGAGTTTATTTTGATCTTAACTCTACACATATAAAGCTGGTCATAAAGCTAACGTGGCATTAAGTATAATAATACATTTAGGAATTCAAAAAGCATGAGTTATCTGAGAAAATATTTAAAGTATTTTTGGTTTTACTTTTTTTAATTTTATTTCACTTTTCATTTGAACGCCATGTATATTCTATTAGATGATAAGTTAGTAAGCACAAGTCTAGTTTGTGGGCTTAAGTTTCATTAAGGTTTCTCATGTAATCTCTATATAAAGTGCATGGATAATAATCATAACATACGAGGTTTTTATTATCCAAACATATTTACCCATTCGACAATGTGAATTCAACGAAACTATCAACATTCCAAGGCATGCATCGATTTAAATCTTTTTTTATTTTCACTAAACGATTGATTTTAATTAAGAAACAAACTAATAATGGTTTTGTTTAAACCTAAATTCATTTCAAGATTTCAGCACGCTAATCAACACGTCATTTTTGCTACTCTAGCAGAAAAAAGATCACAACTATCAAAAATGGAGACAACAAGAATCTTTTTAGGAATGTTAATTGGAATGCCTAACTTGTAACTTGTATGTTGAACAATGATTTAAACACACATGGTAAAATTAAAGGTAATATGAGGACAAGTTTTGCTATGTATATGTCAATTATCAAACACTGAATGGATTAAGCAAATACGAGTTACGCATGCCAATCATTTTTCTACCTATTTTGTCCTTCAACGTTGGCCTTGATCGTAGCGTACACATAAACTAAGGAGAACGATCAAATAAAAAGCTTCAAAACAATAAAAAGTCTAAAAACAGATTCTAGCCACCCATTTAATAAATCTGGAATTATCAATATTATTTGTCTACACATTACTCATTTGCCTCTTTAACCTCCATGCAGATGCTTCCCAAAAACCATTTTCATCCGCCACGCAGTTGCCAGCCTCCCGCCCGTTTATCGTTGTTAATTCTTTCTTTTCCACTTTTTCACCTCTCTTAAACAACTGTAGCTCATTTTACACCGGCCAATCATTTTTTCCAACGACCAAAACACAAAAAATTTAAACCACAAAGTTGAATTGTATATAACTCGGGCCTAAAAGATCTGGTTTAGAGACTAAAAAAGACAAACACCATAGAAGAAATGTTGTTTATTAATAATAAAAATGGTTCCAAAATAAAAAAAACATTGTTCATCACAAAAAATAGTTGTTCATCAATAAAAATATATTGTTCCTCGCTTAAATGAGTGGTTCATCAATAAAAAAAAGTTGTTTATCAATAAGAAAACGTTTTCGTCAATAAAAAAAGTTATCAATAAAAAAGTCACGTTGTTCATTTGATTACTAAAGAAAAGAAAAATCACATTGTTCTATCAGTTTTCTTTTTGCAAACTTTTTATTTATTTATTAATCACTTTTCCAAAAAAAAGACCACGTTCTTCATCGGTTTTTTAAAAAGATCCGAATGTTTATCAAGTAGATCATAATTTCAGTTAAAAGTGAAAATAGCAAAAAAGAAGCTGACACAAGTAACAACAAATAAAAGAAGAGGCCGGAAACATAAAACACTTGTCACCCGATCGTCCACAAATAAACTAAAGCCCCATAGACGGCAATTCCAGCACCAATTTTACTTTGTGTTGCGATCACTTTACCTCCAAAGGGTAGTAGAGCAATAAGGAGAACACGGATGAGTACGTTCGCTACAGACTGAGTGATTGGTGTGACCCGCTCTAGAGTTGTGATTACAACCTTGAAGCACAAAAGAATTCTTATATATAATGTAATATCCAAATGAAGAACATACTTGATACGGTTACTTTTTGATAAAAAGTGAGATTGGCGAATTACCTTGTTGTGCAGGTGGTATAATAACCCTGGAATAAGCAACTCATACATGAACCTAACCATGCCTTTTTTGGCTACCGCATCCTTAAATCCGTATTGCATCATTTTGGGTCCATCAATCTGGAATAAAACAAATATGTTGATGATTACGTGTTCAAATCACATTTCTCGAGTTAAGAAGAAAAGAAACCTCAAGGTGGCAAAATGAATGGGACGGACTCGTAGGGCAGTGTGTCAAAACATGTAACTTCTGTCAAAACCTGTTAAGCCGGAGTAGGTTGACGAAAAGCAAATTCTTACACAAATTATTAATGATTTGTCATGTTTTAGTCATTTACTCATATTTTTCGGGTGCGGAGTCATAAAAAACGGCTTTGTGTTCCGTTTATAGCCTTTTGAGCACCACGCTCTTAACCTTTTAATACAAGACTTAACATTATGCATGTACAATTCTAAAATTGACCTTCATATACAAAAATAATAATGACTTGGATTTAAATAGGGCCATAAACGAATGAAACGAACCCAAACAACTAAACAAGACTCGTTCACATTCGTTCATTTATATTTGACCGCACCCGAACACTTATACAATTTAATTTTTTGTTTTCATGATTTTCTTTGGTAACCATGGTTTCTGACACATTGCCCGACTAATCCACGAGGTTTGAACCCAAAAATTGTGTGTTCATGTTAGTTCATTAAGAATTTGTTTATGTTCGTTCACTTGGACTCTAAAACGGCCGACCATACATTCTTGAATAAAATTTAACATACATTCTCATATATGTTTGTTCGTGTGCGTGTGTTAAAACATATATCTACTTTCTTTTCCTGAAGGATTGATAAAGATATAAATTTCTAATATAAACGGATAAACTTAAATGAACATAAATACAGAACATATATGCACAAAAACCGTGACGACTTCTACCAACGGTTCATGAAGTAAATGGTTATGATACGAGGGGAAACAATTACTTCTTTGGTGCTCGAAAAAGAAAACATCCATTTTTTTTACCAAAAATGGACATTGTTGTGGCCGGAACGGATCACTAAAAGAGAAACGCTGAAATTCATGGTCCGTTTGGCGGGGGCCTAGTTGAAGGTTCTTTTGACGTTTTGAATTCAAATGTGTCAATCTAGAAAAAGTTTCAATTAAAACTAAAATAGTACAAATGAAAAACTACGTTAAAATTTAGGGGAAAAAGAAAAGCCTTTTAAATGTATACACTTAAAAATGATTATTAAATTAATATTAGTTTATGAATATTAAAACGGTTTAACAAAAGAATTGAAAGAGGTTATATGATTTAGGCTTTAACTTTGACCCATAGGACCCATTTCCAGTTAAGCTATTTTGTCTTCATATTTAACCGATTTGACCATATATTAATGTAGTGCATAACCTGAAGTAAGGAAGTCATCTTACACATATTGCCGCTGGTAGGCAGAAGAAGAGGGCGATTATTGACATGTAAACTTGCACATTTCTGCTCTCCAAACGTTTCTGTAGAGTATCAAAATCATGACAAACAAACCCGTTTTAGCTTGCTTAACGTTATACTAATTCAGAGCTTTAGATTGATAAATGATCATACCATGGCTTTCTTTGATAACGTGTTTCTGAAACTTAAGCTAAGGGTGGCAATTATTTCGCTTGTGAACACAACCTGATTGAAAGGAAATTCAGTCAAACAGATCATCGATACACCTACATCACAAACCATCAAAAAAGTATTTTCATCTGGAAACTAGCGGTTCATTCATAAGATACTTTCAGGATATTTTTGGTGAGAATAAGCAGATAAAATGACAAATTTAATCCTTCCACGATAACGGTAAATGTATATATACTGCAAATTTTATCATCGTCCACCCCATGCAGGCATATATCGGCCCCAGCGATTAAAATGGAAGAACCTAACCTGATATAGTCATGTTTGGGTATGGGCCGTTGTTGAACAGGGTTCTTTTTTATTTTTCTAAATTGAAACTATGTCATTATAGGTGTATATTTCAAGGATTGCCTTGTGGGTATTGTTTTCAGGTCTGTTTTTGCTTTTGTAGGGCAGTCTGATGAACAAGCCTAAAATACTTACCACAACTCTTTTAAGAAAATCTGAGATGGTAATTTCTAGTATCAGTTTATCAGTAAATGGGTAATTCTGAATTAGATTAATACTTTAACGGGTTGAAGTTGACTGAAGTCTATTCCAGATGCATAAAACCTTCTAAACTTTTTTTTTATGTAAAACTACTAGTTACTTATTTAAATTTATATTCAACACATAATTATGCAAGCTAAAAATGATCAAACATAAAAATTTCTATGAGTCAGCCTAACCTTACCATATGACCTATAACACACTTACCACATCGATCCGCCCAATTTAGTATCTCTATAAGACCTGTCCTATAGAACTTATTATTCCTTCTTAGAAAAAGACTGAAACAATAAGTATGACGAGAATATTGATGAAAGCTAATTTACCAATAACAACGTGGGCTAACGACATCCATAGTGCAAGGGGGATCCTTTGGCCTAGAACAAGCTGAGAACCCACCACAGTAATCAATGGTTCCATGGCTGTTGACAGTAGCAAAATTTTACTTAAAACATGCTTAGTAAAATGTGTTATTGAGTTGCACTTGGTGCGTTTTATACCTCTGCTTGATTGTGCAGAAGACCAGCAGAGGGCAAGAATTGAAATGTTAGAAAAGACGTGTCCGATAGCATGACAAACTGCAGCGGGAGCAATGACTTTAAGAAGATCCATGTCGATTGGCTGGAACACAAACAAAAAGTAATGTATTTGAACAAGAACATTGCGAGAAAAAAGATTGTACAATGTAATCCCAAAGTAACTCACTGCAATTTGAAGAAACCCCATTGACCAACTGTAGAAATAGCATGCAACACTAACTAGAAGATGAACAGCTGAAACAAAGCTGCAAGTTCAAGAATTGAATCTTATAATTGAGCATATATAGTTTCACACCAGATTTCATGTTTTACAAAGTAAAAGTGTCAGGCAAAATAATAATTAGAGTGTGAAATATGATTGTGAATTTGATATGATTTATCTAATACAAATGATTTAGTATGTCATTGTTTGTTTCTTTTACTCAATTATTGATTAGATACTGGTTGGAAGAACTTACAAAGGGAATGGGAAGTACTCATAGACCCTTGAGGTACATCCGTTGTATAGAAGATACATGAACCACCTAAGTTAACAAATCCCACAAGTACTTAAAAGTTAACGTTAAAATAATAAATATATAAAACATGGTAAATATTTTAATTCATAAAACGGTAATTACATTCAAGGTAACAGAACATGTATTGTTCGTATAAAAAAATGGGATTACATAATTCCAAATTCAGTGTTTAACGCCGTCTATATATAAGATCCTAACATACAAAAATGTAACGTTGACATCAAACAATTTCAACAGAAAAGTTATTATCATATTAAAGAAACATTCAAAAGAACCCCATTTGACTTTTGAAAGTTTAACATTCTTTGTGAAAACAACTTTAAAACAGCAACTATACTGAAAACAACATACAAAGGAGGTGTTCGGTATTGCATATTCTAACTTATGCTCATAAGATAATGCTTATTTTAGCATAAAATAAAGAAAAGCACTTTATAAGATGACTAACTTACATAACAACGAAAATAAATCCAGTAACCAGAACCCTTATGACATCAGCGTCGCTGTGGAGAGGCTTTGCTTCTGCCGCAGCAGCTTTTATCAGTGGAAAATGAACCGAACCTCGGACTCTAAGGAGTGGACCCCAGCCAAATCTCATTTGTTTACCCAAGAAGTCAACTGGTATCTTATCCGTTGATCTTTTCAGTGCAAGAGCCATTACTTGACTTCTTGGTAAAGGTAAAGAAGGTGAACTTTTCTTTATAAAATAAGGATGTTTCTGTGTGCAGCAAACGGCGAATCCCCCATGGTGAGACAAAGGTGACATGGTTGAAGCAATGATTATAGTCTCGACAAACAAGTAGAAAATTTTGAAGGGCCTGTGCAAAATAACTAACTTTTTAGTAACTACTGTAACAACAGTAATAATTTTACCCACCAAGGTATCATAGGTAAAAACTTAAAAGATGTTAGAGCTTTTAATCTGCTACATGACTTATAATATTTTGCATGAATCTTTTATATTTTTCTATTAATAAAGTATGGCGAGGAAAATCATACCCGATAACAAGAAAAAATGTGTTTTCATTATTGAGAGTAAGTTCTAAACGCTCTAGAAAGACAAAGTGATAAATGGTTATATAGATGTAAAAAAAATTACTATTTTGTTTATCATTAAAAATAATCGGTTCAGGAGACCGTTGACAAGGTCCTAAAAAGTACTTTGAAATAATTAAAACTGGACTCGGATTGGGTTGCCCAAAAGAAAGACCGGTCTGTATCTCCTTTTCGGTAATCACAAATGGGCTGTTTTGGACAGGTCTGAAATATTGAGATCTTAGTGTGATCACTCATATTATGTAATTAAGATTTGTTCTGCTCTAATATGGGAGGTGCGGACTCCACGCTCGTACTAGCTAAATTGATACCAAAGGCAACATGTGACAGGGGTTGCGCCCCTTGTGGAGGTACGGATGGTAGTTAGTTGGCAACAGTTTCCAACCGATTTAACTACTTTCCCACTAACCATTTTGATTGCTACTCTTTCTTGTTTATAAAACAGATTTTAATCTTTACATAAAGGATATAACATAGTTTTTATCTTGTTTGTGTGCCTAGAAACCTGAGTGCTACTTTTCCATGTAAACTTACTCATAGTTGGGTAAACAATACCACAATTCAAAAATGTGAATAAGGCGATTCATAGTTAATCCACATTGTATATAGACTATTACCATTCTCACTCTCAAATTTCCAACACAAAATACCTATTTGACGTCCATCTCTGGTTACACTACTTTTGTCAAACATATCTATACCATTACAAAAGATAATTTCGTAATTATTCAAATAGCAGAATTTTGTAATGTGTTCAAAATGGTAACTCAGGGTAAACAACATAAATTTAAGGCTGACATACTCACATACATATACACAACGGCAACAACATCCGTTGGTATTTACTATTTAGTATTCTTTTGAAAGCCGAACCAAATTGAAATCCGTAAACGTAGGGTTCGGATGAAAGCAGAACAACCGAAATTGAGATAGGGGTATTTGAATAACCTTATTGATGTAGCTTAGGAGACTATCGCATTATCAAAACATAATAAACAGATTTCAGCATTTCATAAACTTTCAGAAACTAATGGGGTAGAAACTTTGACTAGAAACCCGAATATGAAAAATAACAATTATATAAATACAAAAAAGCATACATGAAACATAGGACAATAAGAATTTAAGAAACGAGAAACTAGAAAATTATGCATGGAACATATACAGTTAGGCTACTATGCAAAACATAAGAAAAAACAACATACAGTCACAGAGCAACCTCCTAAAAGCCGTCGCAGGCTGGTACCAATGGAATCCTTGATCGTCAGTTATTTTTGTTTATAATATATATTGAGCTGTAAAAAATTAAAACTGAAACGTGTGCGACCCAGGGCTCTTAATAGATAAACATAAACTATGAAATTCCCCCGATAAAGGGTGTGTTTCATTTCATAATTATCGGGGTGTTTGTTTTAGCTTATATCCACGCGGGACTTAATATTAAGTTTAAGGGGTGACAACGGTCCTAAACCGGACCGACGCGGCTAGACGGACCGGACCGAGACCGAAATGGCTAAAAAGCCGTACCGTGACCGGATCGAAATGGAACGTTCCGGTCCCGGTTCCGGGTCAGCACGCCTATGTAAACCGTTCCCGGATCCTATAATGCTTAAATCCGTTTTTGTCGGTCACCCGTACCGTACCGACCCGGATAACCGAAAGACCGAATTGGTCCCCAAAACCCCGACACGGTGCGGTCCGGTCGGTCCGGTCCGTTCGGTCCGGTTCGGTCCGGTTTTCCGGTCCGGTCCGGTCCACCGGTCTATTTGCTCAGCCCTATATTAGTTTATGCAACTCATAAAGTCCAATTTAAGTGTTTGACTATGAGTCGGTTTATAAACTTATATGTTGATACTTTGATAAGCCACAAAATTGTAGTTTTTTTAAAGGTTTTAGCTTATACAACACACTTCAATACAAATTACAATTTACTCTCGTCATTTCAAAAATGATACAAAATGATAAATTGTTCGAAAGATAGTCAAATGATCAAAGTAATGCATGAAAATACTTCATAAATGCCACTCCAGATGCTAGCCATGAAAATCAAGGACTTGAGAAATAATGCTTAAAATGTCAACAATAATGTTGGTGAGTTCATAAGTTTTAGTAATCATTAACGTTCAGTAAAAATAGTATGGACCACAAAATTTTAAGTGTATGACTATTATAACACATACAATATCACAGAAATGTAATTATGATTGCACTAAGCTGATGACACCGAAGCCTTAACGAGAGTTTAAGTGTTTGCAAATCAATGCAAGTTGTTGCCGGCAGTAATCTATTCCAAAATACCCGTAGTTCCCCAAATGATATACGTTCGTTTGACCAGAATCACCATACCCGGACAGGGATGTCAATCCCAATAGATTTATTTACAATATTAGCGCTTACACAAAGTAATTTAACGGTTCATGATAGTGGGCATAAAGCAGGATAATGGGTATTTAGGCTAATCCGAAACAATTTAAAAGTACTTGTGTCCATATGTAAAAGACGGCAATGTATCTGTAACACCTCGCTAAAGCGGAAACATGGAGTGTGGCCGCTCAAGGTACAATGTAGGTCCTTGGTTTAGGATATGACTAGCCTTTGTAAGACGATAGACAACTTGGATAAATCCAAATTAACTATATGAGAGACACTGACTATGAATTATCAAGTGTTAATATGTCGGAATCTTAACACAAGAGGAAAGAAGAAAGATACTTACTAAAATGGCTATTAACTCTAAGCTTCTATTGCAAATTACACTAAACGTTTGTTTTGTACATAACAATTGTGGCCGTTAGGGTTTCCACTTATACACCCAAGGAAAACCCTAAATGGGCTTACAACCGTGGTGAAAGCATAATACTACTTTCCTAAGAATATCACCCTAATATATCTCTAAGAAAATAATTACTAATCTGTTTTGTTAGCCGAAGTATTTATTAAAGTAATGGGATCATTAAATATACCCGTGCCTTTTGTATAAGTAAAAACGTAGTTTTTTTGGGAATTTAGTTAAGGCTTAGATGGGCCCTAGTTGGTCGGCTCAATCCCATAGTTCGATGAATCTGGCCCAACCTCAAAGCCCACAAGAAATATTCCTTTCTTGCTATTTAAAGCCCTCTCCAAGTGTGGAGAGGGTGTTGCTTCTCATTTTTCTTTTGTGAAACAAGTAACCATTTTTCTTCTTTTTTACTTTCTCTCTCTAAAATCTATTTTTCTTATTTTTGTGTTTGAGGTGATGAAATGATATCCTAACAAGTGGTATCAAGAGCCAAGGTTGGGTGTTGTGATTTGGTTGTGGTAATTTTTTTTAGCTTATCATTCGTTGGGTGTTGTTTTTTTTGTTGTTTTCTTTTGGTTTCGTTTTGGGTATTTCGGTGTGGTTTAGTCGTGGTTTAGTGCTTGTAGTTACTTGGTTTCAAAAGTGTCTATTTTGTGGTTCTTTTGGTTGCTGTGCAAATCGCAAGGACGGAAAGAAGCAAAAAAATTTTTGGACCGAACGTGTTGCTTTGTCGTGAGAACCGATCGAGTGTACTCACTTGTGAAACAATCTAGTCGATCGAACGAGTGACGTTTTGTTTGGATCGAACGAGCGTGTGTTTGGATCGAACAAGCAATCATCGAACTAAAAATCACTTTTGGGATCGAACGAGTGGTGTGTTTGTATCGAACTAGAACAATCGAACTAGATCAATCGAACTAAGACAATCGAACAAGCGACCCGATCTAGATAACCGATCTAGTCGATCTCTCTTAGACTCGATCTTGCGTCGATCGAACTTGCCAGGATCGAACTAGCGTCGATCGAACGAGCGAAGGACCGAACTAGCGTGGATCGAACTAGCGTCGATCGAACGAGCGAAGGTTCGAACTAGCGTTGATCGAACGAGAGCAATTTTTTTTGGACCGAACGAAATTTTTTTTTGTGTGCAGAAAAGGGTTTCAGTAAAACAGCCATAACTTTTGATCCGTAAGTCCGTTTAAGGCCCGTGACCTCTCACATCGTTTTCTATGATTTATTGACACTTTTCAGTATTTTTTGGAATTTTTCGCCGCTGATTCCGAATCAAATCATTCACGGTTATCTAGTGATCTTGTAAAATCCCGTTAATTCATTATCGGTTTTGATCATAGACGAGTAAAATCCCGTGAACGTTAATTGATTCAAATCCACAACAACAACAAATCACTTTACCCACTAAAGATCCTTGTTTATCATTTCACATCACTTTTGCAATGTCGACTCAACAAGACATTTATGCAGCCGGTTCTGAAAACCGCCCTCCTATGCTTAACAAAGAGAACTATGTTCCATGGTCATCTCGTCTTCTTCGGTATGCTAAGAGTAGACCAAATGGAAAGTTAATCTACAACTCCATTATGAATGGTCCTTATGTCAGACGAATGATCCCTGAACCAGGTGATACAGATCGTGAAGTACCTGTTCCTGCAACGTTTCATGAACAAACCGATGATGAACTCACAGTAGCAGAAATTAAACAGATGGAAGCAGATGATCAAGCTATTCAGACCATTCTTCTCGGTCTTCCTGAAGACATCTATGCTGCTGTTGATAGTTGTGAAACTGCTCAGGAAATCTGGTTACGTGTGCAACAAATGATGAAAGGTTCTGATATTGGAATTCAAGAAAAGAAGGCTAAGTTGTTTAATGAATGGGAAAGGTTTACTTCCACTGATGGGGAATCGATTGAGTCTTACTATCACCGTTTCTCAAAATTGATGAATGATTTTAAGAGAAACAAACACTTTCCTGAAAAGATTGCTAGTAATCTCAAGTTCCTAAACAACTTACAACCAGAATGGAGTCGGCATGTTACTATTGTTCATCAAACGAAGGACTTGCATACGACAGATTACACTCAGTTGTATGATTTCTTGAAGTACAATCAAAAGGAGGTTGATGATCAAAGAGCTGAACGACTTGCAAAAACACATGATCCGCTAGCACTCATGGCAAATTCCAACAATCCTTTCAACTATCCAGTGTTTCACCAAGATCAACCATCACCAAGTACCTACATGCAACAACCACAACCCATCAACAACAACTATAACCCACAACCATCATTCAACCAGAACTACATGCAACAACCAATGCCAAATCCCGAAGACATCACAGATCCCACAACCGCAATGAACATGGCACTCGCTCTAATGGCTAAGGCATTCAAACTAAACTACTCAACACCAACCAACAACAACCAGAGAATTTCATCAAACCCTCGTAATCGGCAGATTGCTCAACCGGGTATGAATATGGGTCAAGACAGACAGATGCGGATGGTTGGAGCTAATGGTGGGAATCAGTTTAGACAGTATGCTGGGCAGAATGTTGGGTATCAAAATGGGTATAATGCAGTACAGAATGTCGGGAATCAGGTTGTTCAAGATGCAGTTCAGAATCAGGGTGTTCAGAATATTGGTAATCAGAATGGGCAAATTGGTGTTCAGAATATTGGGAATGGAAATGTTGTAGCAGCACGGGCTGAGGGTAATGCGCCTGGGAATAATGGTAATCAGATAAGGTGTTACAACTGCAGAGGATTGGGTCATCTTGCTAGGAACTGTACAGTCAGACCAAGGAGAAGGGATGCTGCTTATCTTCAGACTCAGTTGTTGATTGCTCAAAAGGAAGAAGCAGGAATCCAACTCCAAGCTGAAGAGTTTGATTTGATGGCTGCTGCAGCAGATCTTGATGAAATTGAGGAAGTCAATGCAAACTGCATTTTGATGGCTAATTTGCAGCAAGCATCGACATCGGGTACTCAGACTGACAACGCTCCCGTCTATGATTCAGACGGATCAGCTGAGGTACACAACTATGACAACTGCTATGATAATGAGATATTTAATATGTTTACTCAAGAGGAGCAGTATACTGAGCTACTCGAACCCATTCCTGAACCACACCAAGAACAACAGAATGATAGTAATGTTATTTCTGATTTCTCGAGTGTGGAACAGGAGGGGGGAACAGTAGATCAACATCCTGCAACTGTTGAGGAAACACGTGCTTACTTTGAATCATTATATAATAATTTGGCACTTGAAGTTGAAAAGGTCAACTCGGTCAATCGGAAACTGAAAGAAACAAATGCTGATTTGACCACTGAGCTTGCTAGATATAAAAATCAAGAAAAGTGTTTTGAAATTAGTCAAGAAAAATATGACAAACTTGAAAGATGTTATCAAAAGTCGGTTTATCAAGAACAATGTCTTACTAAAAAGATAAATGCTCTTCATTTAAGTTCCGGTAAACAAATAACGACTTTGAATGAGGAAATTTCAAATTTAAGTAAACAGCTTTCAACGGAAAAATCAACTGTTTCTTCTCTTCTTGAAGAAAAGAAAAAGTTGAAGTCTGATTTCAAAATACGCGAAGACGAGCTTCTTGATAAACAAATTCAACTTGAGAATAAGATAAAGGAATTAGATAATATTTTGGTTAAAACGGGTCAATCGATTCAAACGATGCACATGCTTTCACCTAAGCCAGACTCGTTTTACCACACCGAACAGAAAATGGCTTTGGGTTATCAAAATCCTTTTTATCTCAAGCAAGCTCAGCGAAAACAACAGAGTTTGTATAATGGCAAAGTGTTACTTGAAAAGCATGATCCTCCTGTTGTGCATGATTCGGAAGAGACACTGCAGCTTGCTCAAGAGAGTCGCCAAAAAATGAAACAATTGAACAAAGAAATAAAACCGGCAAACTAAAGAAATAAAACGCCAAACTACACAAAGATGTTAATCTCTTTCGGGGATTTTTGTTTTCAAACTGGCCAAGTCATAAGAGAGGTGTATGTTGTAAATTACATCCAAAACGGGCCACTTTTCATAATCGACTTCAAAACTCAATTGAAGAATTTTTGGATGACACTAACTATAAAGGGTGTTGCACGAAAATTTCTAAAATAGAGGTAAAAAGGCACCATTGTGACTCTTCAAACGTGTTGTCAATACAGAGAAACTTTAGATATACACAATTGGTCGTCTAGTGCTCATCAAGAGATTCACAAAATTTTTTAAAAGAATGAATTTTTCATACAACAACCAAAGAGTGGATTCTAGACTATCGAAAATTTTTGAAATACAATTTTTGAAAGAAGCACAAATTTGTTCAAGAATTTAAATCTCTTGCAAAAGAAGCTGATGAATCTCTTGCTAAGCACAAGTCATTGGAATAGGAAATTGAGCGTCTCTTGAGAGCAGTTGTCAGTCCAAGACATTATGTCTATTGTGCAAAATCCATCGGTTTGTAGACTCATCGAATCTCCAAACAGAGCTTGACCGAACGAAGAACGACTTGAAAACTATATCATTAAAAAGGAGAATGAATATGCTAAACTTTGGAATGATTGGTACAAAAAATGTGAAGAATGCAAATATGACAAAATTTTGTACGATAAAGCTTATAATGACATGCAACAAAAGATCGAACGGTTGCAAGCTCAGTTGGGAAGACGCAAAAGTTAAAAGTCAGGATACTCCATGTGTATCAAATACCCTTGATCCTTTGTCTCAGAAACTAGAAAATGAGAACGTAGAATTAGAGTTTCAGGTTTCGAATTATGAAAAAGAAAATGCTCATCTTAAGACCACATACAAAAACCTGTTGACTATATATTCTGTGACAACGTCTCAACTAAACAATAATTGGACTCTTTGCAACACAAATTAACATGATACGATCATGAAAATGCCAAGCTAAGAGCCCATAAATTGATAAATTTTCTGCCCAAAGTTGGACATCACCAAAGTACGAGTACGAATACTAGTTTGCAAATCATAAGTTTGATGTAGACAAAATGATTTGTCCCCAAAACCATCACTTCAAACTCGATACCTAACACGCCCCTAAAAAAGATCAAAAATGTGATTGCCCCTGGAATGTTTAGGATTCATCCTTTCAAGCCTACTGGGAAGAAAAGATTGTCCCTAACACAGAGTTAGAGCAAGCGTTAGGACAACCCAATCACCGTTTCACAACCTCATGTCGTCACTAAGAAAGAATGTTAATTCTGACTCAAATGGTTTAATCTTCTACAGAGGTAGACCACACTGCAAGACCAGAAGGCACAGCCTACGGAGCACATACAAAGAATGATAGGGTCCCTCTGCGTCTAAGAATATTTATGCAACAAGAATAAGGATGTCTTGAAGTATAAGAACACCATAGGAATTTACTACTTTCTAAGAATAGAAAACATATGTCATCTGAATTGTAACACTTAAGCTTGAAACTCAGAATGATCAATCTTGAAGTTATTGTCTATGTGTAAAGCACTGTTTTAATCACTGCTAATCATGAAGTGTGTATGCCTTAATTTATGTGAATGACATGAATTCTCGTGGCAAGAAACAAAAGGCAAATGTTTCAAACACTGAAAATCAAAAGAAACAAAAGCCAAAGGTTAAAAAGCCTAAGAAAGTAGGGTCCAACGAAAGACTTGCTTCACCTAAGCCTAGTAAACCTAGATTTTGCCTTAGGTGGTCACCAACTGGAAGATTTTTTGACATTAAAGGAAAAATAATCGCATCCAGTGAATCTGAGAGTCAATCTGACTGCTCTAATGGTGATAATGCTTGTACTTCTAACCCTTCGGAACCTACAATCAAACGGTTTCCAAATTCCACTTCTTTTCTTGGCAGGTTATCCAAATTTGTTTATGGTGCGTCGACTCGGGTTTGTCCAAAGCATATGACCGGGAATCTAAAGCTTCTCATCAATTCGTCTGGAAGTTTTTGGGAACCTATCGCTTTTTGGGAAATGATAAGTATGCTGAATTTTGGGTTTCGGGTGAATCTTCGGCTTTGATATGAATTATGCTCCGAACTTCTTCAGCTCCCTCCCAAACAGACACCCCTTAGACTGATAAGAATTAGTACACCGATCTTAAGGGAGGGATGATATCATCAACATCGTCTCACTTAGGAAGCATCCCAGTCTTGATTGAATTCAGCCCAAAGTACACATTTTATCCCTTTACCGAAGTCGAAACCGTGACACCAAAGTAACAAGTTGAAGCACTAATCATCTCTGCAGACTAACCTCCGGCATATTTTATAAAGCCCGATCAAGTGAACTTGTTGTGCGTCCTTGATGTGAACATTTCTCCCTCCAGGAAAGTGCAGATATGAATTGCTACACCAAAGTCAATTAAGTCCCGAGTGTACGCAATTTTCCCTTCTATGTAGTCGAGACGGTAACATCAAAACGGTAACATAAAAAATCAACTAAGTACCGGATGTACACATTTCTCCCTCCAGGATGATGACTAACTGAGGAATCAATGGAAAGCGATAAATGGAAAGCGATATGTTTTGGTGATTGTGGACGATTACTCTCGTTACACTTGGGTACATTTTCTCAGATCAAAAGATGAAGCACCAGAAGTGATTAAAACCTTCCTGAAGCGAATTACTGTCCTTCTTTAGTCTCCTGTCATCATCATAAGAACCGAAAACGGCACATAATTCAAAAATCAAATTCTTACAGAATACTTTGATAGTGTTGGCATCTCTCACCAAGCGTCTTCTGTCCGAACACCTCAACAAAATGGAGTAGTGGAACGAAGAAATCGGACGTTAGTTGAGGCTGCTAGAACAATGTTGATTTTCTCTTGTGCACCGTTATTCTTATGGGCTGAAGCGATTGCTTCTGCGTGCTACACTCAAAACTGCTCCATCATTCACCGTCGATTTAACAAAACACCATACGAGCTCATTAACGGCAGAAAACCTGATATCTCCTTTCTACATGTATTCGGGGCTCTCTGTTATCCCAAGAATGATCGTGAAAATATTGGGAAACATGGTACAAAAGGTGATATTGGCTTTTTCATTAGTTATTCTGCTGATTCCTGTGCTTACATGGTTTACAACCGAAGGACAAAGAAAATCATGGAGACAATGAATGTGACATTTGATGAGCTTTTAGCAATGGCTTTTGATCAAAGCAGTTCAAAACCCGGGCTTCAAAGCATGAGTTCTGGACAAATCAGTTCAGGACTCGATCTTACTTATGCTCCGTCAACAATAACAACTCAAAAACCAACTGAAAGTGAATTGGATTTACTGTTTGAAGCTATGTATGATGATTATATTGGTGGTCATCAGTCATCTGCTCCAAGAACTGCTCCGGCTGCTCTAGCACCTCAAGTTCTTCAGACTTTAACGGCAACTACAACAACAGCAGAC